>JAYRBW010134857.1:0-15616 GCA_036023295.1 Invenusta paracnida
AAAGGAAGTAAGAAAAGAAGAAAGTAAAGAAAGAAGAAAGGAAGGAAAGAGAAAGGAAGGAAGGAAAGAAGAAATGAAAGAAGAAATGAAAGAAGGAAGGAAGGAAGGAAGGAAAGAGAAAGAAAGGAAGGAAAGAAAGGAAGGAAAGAAGGAAGGAAGGAAGGAAAGAGAAAGAAAGGAAAAAAGGAAGAAAGGACGGAAGGAATGAAGAAAGAAAGGAAGGAAGGAAGGAAAGAAGGAAGGAAGGAAGAAAGGAAGGAAGGAAGGAAAGAGAAAGGAAGGAAGAAAAGAAGAAAGGAAAGAAAGAAGAAAGGAAGGAAAGAGAAAGGAAGGAAGGAAGGAATGAAGGAAGGAAGCAAGGAACGAAAATGATTATAAAATTAAAATAAATATAAAATGTTAATAACCGACACCTAGTAACATTTATAATCCAATAATTACAAGTAAACCAATCTTTATAAACACATATTACAATCAATTTGTTGTACATTTTCAAATGTTATTACGTATATACCGAAAACGGTTTTATAAAATAAATCTTATCAAAAACACTTTATATTTTTAGTGTCAAACGAATGATCTATAAATTTGGTGATATGTTTATAAACAACTAAAAGTGAAATTACTTCTGATTTCCGGCAAAGGCACATTTCCTGTGTTTCCTCTGGCACCGTCAGTGTCTGGTGATAAAGAAATAAGAACACGAATTATTCAGAGATAAAATAAAGAAATAATGGATATTATTTATAAATAAACAATTAAATGGTGTGAAACAGTTTCTTTATACAAAGCAAAGCTTTATATATATAGAAGCAAACAAATATTTATATATATATGAATATTATAAGTTCACTTTGTTCCGAAATCACTGAATAGGAAATAAAATAAGGAAGGAAGGAAGAAGGAAGAAAAGAAGGAAGGAAAGTAAAAGGAAGGAAAAAAAAGGAAGGAAGGAAAGAAAGAAGGAAAGTGAACGGAAGGAAAGAAAAAAGGAAGGAAGGAAAGAAAGAAGGAAAGTGAAAGGAAGGAAGGAAAAAAGGAAGGAAGGAAGGAAAGTAAAAAGAAGGAAAGAAAAAAGTAAGGAAGGAAGAAAAGAAAGGAAGGAAAGAAGGAAGGAAAGTAAAAGGAAGGAAAGAAAAAAGGAAGGAAGGAAGAAGGAAGGAAAGAAAGAAGGAAAGTGAAAGGAAGGAAAGAAAAAAGGAAGGAAGTGAAAGAAGGAAAGAAATAAAGATGAAAAGACAGAAAGAAGAAAAGGAAGCAAAAATAAAGGGAAGAATGAAGTGAAGAAGACAAAAAGAAGGAAGGAAAGTGAAAAGAAAGGGAAGAGAGAAGGAAAGAAGGAAGAAAGAAAGGAATGAAATTATAATAAATATAAAAATGTTAATAACTGACACCTTCTAGTAACATAACCATGTTTTAATATGATTCTTGGCATTTATAATCCAATAATTGCAAGTTAACAAATCTTTCTAAACACATATTAAAAGAAATTTGTTGTTCATTTTCAAATGTTATTACACGAATATCTAAAACTGTTTTATAAAATAAATCTTATTAATTATATTTTATATTCTTAGTTTCAAACGAACGATCTATAAATTTGGTGATATGTTCATAAACAACAAAAATGAAATTACTTTTGATTTCCGGCAAATTTCCTGTGTTTCCTCTGGCACCGTCAGGGTCTGGTGCTATAAAGAAATAAGAACACGAATTACTTTTAGATAAAATATAGAAATAATGGATATTATTAACAAATAAATAAATGATGTGAAACAGTTTCTTTATATAACAAATATGTAGCAAACGAATATGTATATATATATATGAATATTAAAGTTCACCTTGTTCCGAAATCACTGAGCCAATATCGCTATCTAAAAGATAAAATGGGACATCAAATTATGTTCACGACTTGTGGACATTTGGAATTATTAAAAAGTACAAAGACTGTCTCACAATTATATTAACGCCTGAATTAGAGCAACATAATATCTAATTTATAGGAGCATAGCTAAAATAAAAAAGATTTTTCCAATAGCGGAAATAATCTGTTTTGTCTACCTTTAAGTCGTATGAATGTGTAAAGAAAATAATCTTGTCTCACTTTCGCCGGTTCGACTTTCTACGCCTTAAATGAAGGCTAAACTAGTTATCTTCAAGATCGGACAGACTTTTCATTATTTGAGCTATACTCCCATAAATTACATAATATTGTAGCTCTAATAAAGGAGCACATTTTAATAGTTTTGCTGTTCATAGCAGTCCGTTATATTATGTAGATTTGGAGAGAGAGAGAAAGTATGCTATTTGTATCTATGGCTTATCTAGAATAGAAAAAGTGGTATCATTTTAATAGATGTAAATTGATCAAATTGATATTATTTTACTTTTAAATTCACCTGCTTATACCCGTCTTGAATTATTCTAAGACAATTAACGAAGGGTCCGCGAATTGCGAATCATTTATAGCAATTAGAAGAGGCTGCTAGTTAGCAGAAAGCAAATAATGGTTCGGTAATTGAGAACTCAACAGCAGAACTTATTTAGTCTATTTATAGTAAATGACTGCATATTACTAGTTAGGCGCTAACATATATTACGCTCATGTATCCTTATTATCAATCTGTACAATGGAATATGTCAAAATGTTTTCCAACTGGCTAAGAGGAACAATACACGTCAACTTACCCGGCAATCTATCCCGAATGCCCCAGATTTGAGATTCATGACGTGTGCAAATCTGCATTAGACGGGTTTTTAC
Source organism: Invenusta paracnida (assembly GCA_036023295.1). Classification (NCBI taxonomy): domain Eukaryota; kingdom Metazoa; phylum Platyhelminthes; order Proseriata; family Coelogynoporidae; genus Invenusta; species Invenusta paracnida. Next base: position 2,765 of record JAYRBW010134857.1, read on the forward strand.
GTCTGAAGATAGAGAAACACCAGCAACAAGGTTTATTATCATGTCAGCACAGAGATTCAGTAATACACGGTGGAACAAATATGCATATTTAATCAATTTTCAATAAAAACTTTAAAAAGTATGTGAATTGGAAAATAATAAAAACAAATTGTTTAAAAAACCTTGTTCAGTTAATGTCCTGACTAGACAAACGTTTTGCAAAAGATCCATCAGCAAGACTCGTACATCCGAAGTTATGTCAAGAGGAGGATCTATTGGGCAGTCACATCGAATCCGGTCCACCAGAAATTCGATAAATTTATTTCCGCTGGGGTCCCTGATTTCGATTTCGGACGCATCATAAAAGTCTGACGTGAGAAGAGAGAATATACAGAGAAGAGAAGAGAAGAGAAATGTAGAGAAAAAGAAGAGAAACGTTTAACAATGTAATAAAATTTTAGTTTAAAATATAAAATAGTTTATTATCCAATTTAATAAATAAATTACAGCTTACCATAGACGGCGCCGGTTACGATGAAAATAGCTCGCAACAGGGTTACAATGAGCCTGTGAATGAATAAAAATGATAACTTATTTTATATTCATACTTTCAGGAAAAAGAAATACAACCCTCTAGCTCATGAATAAATGCAAGGTCTATAGGAGGGTCATTAATATGTAATCAATCAGATATGTAATCAATTAATTGAGTACAGTGAAAATTACATTAGGAGACTTCAAATTCTTCAACTGCCATTATTCTGTCTGAGATAATTATAGTGCTATTTGTTTAAAATGCTGATTAAATGAATTCAAGTTGGTTAACAAGACTAGTTGGTAAATACAGTGCTATGAACATGAAATCAGTAATAGAAAAGTACTCACTGGTACAAGTCGGTGTGTGGTTCAGCTCTAGCTCCAGGGTTATTACATTTAAATGGAGTACGAAGGAACTTTCGTGGTCTTCGATCCATACCCACAGTGTTAGTTGTAAAATGGTTTTTCCTGTGGACGTTAGCAAAGCCAAAGTCTAAAACCTAAGAAGGGACCAACAAACAAGACAAATCAACTATTTGGTGAGCAAAATATATGGTGATGCTAATTATTCCAATAACATTTAGGAAATATTTTGGAAACATCTCTCAAAACAAAGCTTTGTAAATAACATTGTCACCTTCGCTGTCCAACTCAACTGATCGATAACGATGTTACTGAGGTCAAGTTCACCGTGAACTATACCTCTTTCAAACATCACTCGAACAGCATCTGCCACTCCAGTAAACAGGTCGAGCAGAAGTAAACTGGATTGCATTTTAGAGAACAATTCACTGACTTTAAGCTGGAAAAATAATTTACGAAAAATACATTGACACATACACAGAAAGAAGATGTGATACAAGTTGTATTAATGCTATATGTACTTTGTCACAAAATTTCACCAAATTGTCCTGCAGCAATTCCATAATAATACCAGATCTTCCATCTGCGGTGTAAGTCCCAAAGATTTCAACGGCATGTGGGTGTCTTATCAGTTTCCGCAATTCTTCAACGTCCTTGATAAAATTCTGTTGACTAACAAAAAGAAAGAAGATTGTTAAAGATTGGAGGTGAATTCACATGGGAGGAGAAGGATTGTTAAAGGTTGCAGATAAATTCACATGAGAGGAGAAAGGCTGTTAAAGGTTGCAGATGAATTCACATGGGAGGAGAAAGATTGTTAAAGGTTGCAGCTGAATTCACATGGAGGAGAAGGATTGTTAAAGGTTGCAGATGAATTCACATGGAAGGAGAAGGATTGTTAAAGGTTGCAGATGAATTCACATGGGAGGAGAAGGATTGTTAAAGGTTGCAGCTGAATTCACATGGAAGGAGAAGGATTGTTAAAAGTTGGAGATGAATTCACATGGGAGGAGAAGGATTGTTAAAGGTTGAAGATGAATTCACATGGGAGGAGAAGGGCTGTTAAAGGTTGCAGATGAATTCACATGGAAGGAGAAGGATTGTTAAAGGTTGCAGATGAATTCACATGGAAGAAGAAGGACTGTTAAAGGTTGGAAGTGAATTCACATAGAAGGAGAAGGACTGTTAAAGGTTGGAGATGAATTCACATGGGAGGAGAAGGATTGTTAAAGGTTGGAGATGAATTCACATAGAAGGAGAAGGATTGTTAAAGGTTGGAGATGAATTCATATGGAAGGAGAAGGGCTGTTAAAGGTTGCAGATGAATTCACATGGAAGGAGAAGGATTGTTAAAGGTTGAAGATGAATTCACATGGAAGAAGAAGGACTGTTAAAGGTTGGAGATGAATTCACATGGAAGGAGAAGGGCTGTTAAAGGTTGGAGATGAATTCACATGGAAGGAGATGGATTGTTAAAGGTTGGAGATGAATTCACATGGAAGGAGAAGGATTGTTAAAGGTTGGAGATGAATTCGCATGCAAGGAGAAGGATTGTTAAAGGTTGGAGATGAATGGTTATGGAAGGAGAAATAAATATTAATTTCTAAAAATTCGACTAAACTATGAATTGTTTATCTAAATTTACAACAGCGTATGCGCATCGTATTTTTTAAAAATGGTCATTGTTAAAATGTAATATTTCGTTTCAGATTAGTTTAATTAAAATCTCTATACACTGTTAAAAATAGCATGCGATATTTCTATTTTTCGCGTGTGACTATTAAAAAAGACGGCTTTCAAAGTATTGGCAGCTTACAATATGGTATATAAAATATATATCTATTCGTCATACGAATAATCTTTCGCGTGTCACTTAGACACTACTGAGCACGCGTACAGCGGCATGCATATTTGCTTAATTTATTACACAAATGTTATATTTTCAAAGAAAACCATATTCCCTTATGGCATGCGTGGCTGAATGTCCCATGCCGTTCTAAGAAATATAATAATGTGCACAATAGTTCAATGTTGTCTCTCATTCAAATAATTAACATCCAATAAGATGTGAATAATTAAACCATATTTAGTTTACGTAGACATCTCTTTCATTTATCGTAATATTTTCATAGTAGTTAAACTCCAGTTGAACATCCAGTGGAGTATTTATTTACGAATTGGTGAGTACAGTTTTTCTTTGGCATATTTTAGCACTGTCTTCTTAGCTTTATTAATAATATTCCCCATTTTAGATTAAACTATTTCGTAAGTTGCATTACTATTTTATGAAAATATTTAAGCAATGTCTAATTGATGAAAAATGTAGACAGCTGATAAATTGTGTTTTACTATCTACTACTCTTAACAACTACTATAAAAACTCAAATACGATAGTACCTTTTTTCCAAAAGAGCACCCCCTTCGCACTGGATAAACCTACTGCTTAACATATTTTAATATGTACATTCATAGCAAACTCACTTTCTTGGAATAATGAAAGTCTTCACCTCTTTTAAGCAAAACTTGCGTCTGCTCGGATCCTGTTTGATTATTATTTCAAAGATATTGGCGTAGTGTCCTTCACCTGCAATCATTAACGTGAAGATTAAATTCTAACTTCATATCAAATATGTTAAACATGAAAACTACACTGTATCAACTTACAGTATCTCATTGTATAATAATCCAACAATATATTTATTAAATTATTATAAATAATTGAATCAAATGAATTATGCCTTTACAAGTGAACCCTTTGATTACAAGTCAGTCAGTTGGGTCATTGCTTTATACTGTAATAAATGCAAATTTAGAAATATATATTACCTAAAACATGTAAATTAGTTTTAAATATTTAGGCTGGAGTGATATTTTTGAATAAAAAACATCTGCTTCAAATAGAGGACCTTCCTCATTGGTTGAGATCGTCTGTTACCAATCGATAAAATGCAAAAGTCTAACTTGAATCTGATTGGCTAATGGATACAAGCTTCTCAGTGGTTAAGATCGTCTGTAACTTATTGATCGAATAAAAATCCAACTTGAATCTGATAGACTAATGGATACAACCTTTAGTTAATAGGTTACTTTTGCAATTGCCTCAAAAATCTATTTATTGGATATTTAAAATGTTCTGGTTTATATTACTTATTATAGTTTTCTTAACACACTGTGTGATTAACTTTTACCACATTTTGATACCACTTCTAATTTTCCAGTGGACAAAGAAATCAATCAAGATATTCATAGAAGAGATGGTACTGAGTGATTCCATCACCTAGTCACTGTTGTTTCTCACATTAAAGATAACAGGTAATTTCTGAAGCTACTGTTGCCTCCACACTAAAGTAACTAAAAGGCCAGGAACACGAACCACAACTAAAGCAAGTTGAGCTTCGAATTACAATCGAGGAGCTGCTTTGTATTTTTTGTATCTATAAGTTTGAAAACATTTTATAAACAGAAATCAAAAAATTTAAGATACTAAATATATTTTAAATTTAAATAAATACATAAAATCGAAATACTAATAAAATATTGCTAGTTAAAATATTGTGTATATCAGAAATTTAGAGAATTTAAAAATATAAATTTGCCATTTACCAATTTCTTTCTTGTGAATGATATCTGCCGCCTTAATTGAAAGTGTTCCCGGTTGTGCCTATTAAAACAAGAGAAAAATAAGTTGTAACATATATTTTTTAAATTGAATAGATTAATCAATATGCAAATATTCAATGTTTAATAAATATGGAACTAAACATAGTGGAAATGATTTAGCATATTTATAAAAGATAAAGTAACAAAAATAAGAATGAAATGTCATTAACAGTGTTTCAAAAAAATGTTTTATCACAGTAAAATTATGAGAATATTACTTAAACTTATATTGCCATTATGACATGTTTTTCAAAGGTTTAATTTTTAGGTAATTACTAATCACTGAAAATCTTAGTAAATGAAAAAATACTATTTTCCAAGAATGTCTTCTCAATATTATTAGCCTGAAACCTTCATTAATTAATAATACATTCTAGACACATGCTAATTGTTTATTAACTGTTAAAAATATACTGTAAATTGTAATTTGATTTACTTTATTTCTTTACAAGAGTAGGTAATATTTAAATTTTCTTACTGAATAAAATTAATGTTATCGTAGCAATAATTTATGCAAACTAAATCAACTTTATACATGTACACTGGATACTATAGAAACAGGAGTGGATAGTAATGAAACAGCAAGCCAAAATTATTATTGGTAACATTTGTGATGGAGGAACTCCAAACATCCAATTATAAGGCAGAGAAAGATCATGTGACTCATCAAAAGAAAACTACTCCGATATCCAGTTTAAATTGAATAATAGACAGCTTTACTGCTTGCATATTTAAAAAATTTAAACATTTCGCTTAAAAATTTTACTAAAAAAGTATCTCTTCTTAGGTAAGAATTTCCTTTAGCCTTAAGAGAAAGTCACAAATATTCTTTACACTTTTGCATATAACACGCATTACTCTATAAAAACTCTTTATTTTTACCATATTTAATAAATAGATCTTTAATTTTCCCTATATTCAATAAATAGCTCTTTAATTTTGCCTATATTCAATAAATAGCTCTTCGATTTGAACATATTCAATAAATAGCTTTTGAATTTTCTCCACACAGGCATACAGAATTTTGATCAGTTATCATAGGCGGGTAACTTTTCTCTAACTCATTTATATGATCAACACACCTTTAAAATACATTTTCGGCATTATTTTTTGTAAATAGACCTATTTATATTATACTCTTGACTAAAAATATATTGAATTCATCAAAGCTTCATTGGGTTTCAGGCATATCTTTATTTCAGCACAACCGGATCATTTTAAATGTGAAGAACAACTGGAAAAAATAAAATATATTAATCTGCCATTGTCAAGGTCCTTACTGTTACACTGTCAACAATATAACGTATTATACAATTAAATTTAGAACAAATCTATGGTGGCACAGTATAAAGAAAGACACTTTACATATGCATAACAGTTACTAAAATGGTGCTCTCTATAATTAATATTTGTTTTTAGGACAATAGCTATTTTAGTTCAATTTAGTTTTTAAGATAATATTTCTTTTAATGCAATCCTATTTCACACAATGACAATGTCACTACATCAATTCTTTGTTTTAATTGTTCCTTTTGTCACTAACTCATACAAATGTTAGGATAGTTCATGGAAATATTAATGTCTTCTTATTATTAATTAAATATTCTCCAATAGCAGTGGGTATGTAGAAAAATGAAATATGTTTATTTTGATATTGCTGCACATCACAACTATGTACATTGAAATCATGCATTCTTACTTCAGATTTTCAATTTTCTAGTCTGTGTTATGAATATTGTAAATGTTTATGATAGTTGTAATTAGTAGTTCAAAGTTCAGAATTAATGTTGATTATTTTGAAACCATTTGTTACTAAAAATATGTTATTATATGGACCATATTATTTATAAGCTAAACAAAATTCTGTAATGTTATCAAAATGTAATCAATATTTTGGAAGATTCCTTAAATATTCTGTCAGAAATCAAATGTAACAGATAACAATGAAATTTCCTTCATTTATGTTAATTATAACTATAACATTAAATGTCATATAAAAATTAGATTTATTAACTCAATGAGTCCTCAGATGTTCAGTTGGTATCTTATATGTGTTTAAAATGTTACTAAAATAATGTATATATGAAGCTAATAGATTATATATAAATGGTCACTCTTTCTACTTCTCCAAACGTGCGGTCAGTGCACGCAGAATGCAATATTGATTAGTTTTTATGTCTCTCCCCACTTGAGTAGGCATATGGGTGACTCTGAAACAACTAACGTACATCAAACATCGTGCAAGGTGAATGTCTACCCATGAACAGCTTATGTGAATTCCAAATCTTGCATTACACATTAACTTACTCTGTGAATGTTCCCGTGTGAGGGATTTCCAGCTTGCTATTGGCTCATGTGCACTGGTGTGCTAATGTGTTATTGACAAGCCCATTGAAGTGAAAATAGCAAGCTTAATGCCTATGAAATAAGAAAATCAATTTAGGTAGTCATTGCCTAGAAATAACAGCTTTAACAGGCCTCGATTAACTCATGATCAGCGAATTCAGATTTCTGATCTGCAAATCACAGCATTATGAATTTGATCATCAGACAATTCAGTGGCTCTTAGTAAAGGAACGAACTACTTCTTCAATAGATGACCTGCCCAGACCTGGTCAACCGAGGACATCCAGTGTCAGGCAAGACAGAGAACTTGGCCAGATGAGTATAGCTAACTCTCAGCTCATAACTTGTCAGATGCGCTAGCACTAGAGTCTTGGCAAGGAGTATGTGCTTGAACCTCAACAGTCAAACGCTGCATGGAGTGTGTGCTTGAACCTCAACAGTCAAAAGCTGCATGGAGTGTGTGCTTGCACTTCAACAGTCAAAAACTGCATGGAGTGTGTGCTTGCACCTCACCAGTCAAAAACTGCATGGAGTGTGTGCTTACACCTCAACAGTCAAAAGCTGCATGGAGTGTGTGCTTACACCTCAACAGTCAAAAGCTGCATGGAGTGTGTGCTTGCACCTCAACAGTCAAAAACTGCATGGAGTGTGTGCTTACACCTCAACAGTCAAAAGCTGCATGGAGTGTGTGCTTACACCTCATCAGTCAAAAGCTGCATGGAGTGTGTGCTTGCACCTCATCAGTCAAAAACTGCATGGTGTGTGCTTACACCTCATCAGTCAAAAACTGCATGGAGTGTGTGCTTACACCTCATCAGTCAAAAATTGCATGGAGTGTGTGCTTGCACCTCATCAGTCAAAAACTGCATGGTGTGTGCTTACACCTCATCAGTCAAAAATTGCATGGAGTGTGTGCTTGTACCTCAACAGTCAAAAGCTGCATGGAGTGTGTGCTTGCACCTCAACAGTCAAACGCTGCATGGAGTGTGTGCTTGAACCTCAACAGTCAAAAGCTGCATGGGAGAGGCTGCCTTGCATATTCGTCGCAAACAGGTGGAGAAGGTGTTTCTTCTCAGACAAGCACTTGCTTTACCTTGTCGTGTCATGACAGTAGCATTATGTGAGATGTCCAGTAAATAAATTTTAAATATATAGGAATATGTTTAACATCTTAATATCTAGTAAAAATATTTTCAAATATATTTATATGTTATTAATAATCAATTTCAGTGTACTCTGATTATATTTTTTAATCATGCTCGATCTTATATATTAAAAAAGTAATATTTGACCCAGTAAGATTCTTAATAATTCTAGAATACTTTGCAAGATAACAACTTCAAGCAAAGTTTTCATATTTTATCTTCCCAATTAAAAATGCCTTAAATTATACATATTTTATAAGTAAAATAAATATTATAGTAATATTTGAAATGAAGTACAGATGGTTCTATTAAAACTTTTGATTAGCTCTTAGTATAAATGAATTAAAACTTTTGAAACATGTTGGTAAATTATCTATTACTCTGTAAATCAAATTTCAAAGTGATTTGTAAATTGATGTATTTTATAAAAGTCATTGGATTTAATACTGAACAAAGATTAAAGTAGTTGTAGAGTAGATTAGCTGCTGCAGACACAATATTGGTTAAACATATTATTGCAGGGTTGATTGTATTCATGCCTTGCTGGGATATGATTATAGAATTAATCGTAATTAATAAGTAACTGTCGGCTTAAACTAATAAATCAATAATTAGCTCAAGGCCGCAGCGTAAATCAGTTTGTTAAAGCCAGGAGTATGTACCAGGGTTCGAACTTGCTAATTTTCAATTTGAAAGCAGAAGTCCTACCCATCACTCTCCTTAAAATGTTAATTGTAAGATTAAAAATTACTAGACTGCTAAGTGTTTAGCTAGCTTTCTACACACATACATTGAGTTTTACGCCAGTTTAACATGATATAAGTTTTATATAAAAAGCCTGGTACATTCATCTGGCTTTAACAAACAGATTTGTGCTGCAGCATTAAGCTAATTTTTAATTGATCAGTTAATTAATATTATTATATCATTATATCCAGGCAAGGCATGAATGAAATCTACCTTGTTATTATTACCTAGGTATGCCACTTTCAAAATTATCTTTCAAAATTAAGTGATGTTAATAATTTAATATGAAAAATTATTATACAATATAATTTAAAAATTCAAGGCCTTATTGTCAAATAAATGTGGTAACTGTGTCCAAGTTTCACTCAGGATTTCAACAGGATGGTCAGTTTGCTTGCCATAGGGTTTCCTGGCACATATTCCATTTAATACTGTAAGATGATTATGGCTAGTAGAATAAAAGCAAGGGATTATAATTTAAAAATTAAATATATGAATTAGAGTAATGTATTTTCTTATTAATCTATAATAGTAAATATAATTTTAATAGTATACATTTGATTAGAATATTCATATTAATATAAATTATATAATTAGTTCCTTAATAATCACACATCTCTGAATTACTAACAGTGAAGTAACCATGACAGTAAACTAAATGCATACTGGCATCTACAAGCTATTCATAATTTAATATAGTACATTTATTATTAAGTAAAATTCTATTAATATGCAGAATATTGATCTGTATTTATAATTGTATCAAATATTAGATTCTAAATATTCTTGGCAATATTACTATTATGATATTAATAAAAAACAATTATTAATGTTACTTGGCTATCAGAATGGAACTTCTAGTCTTTTTCATATGCCTACATATATTCAGTGTTGGATATAAAGTTTAGGGCACTTGGTCATATTTTATTATAGTATAAGTATTGTCTAAATGAAGTAATATACAATGTTATATACAACAACAATGTTAATTGATTAAAAACGTAGCTAATATATTTTTTTGTTTTTGTTTTTCTTAGTATTGGATATTTCTAGCAGCAATACAAAGCAACTTTTGAACCCAATTCAGCATAAATGCAGTAAATGTTGCACACATGCCAGTCAAAGTATTATCATTTTATCTGTTTCCATTTCAGGACATTGATACCATGGTTTGCAAGATGTTGTTATGTCTGATCTGCAACCTGTGGCAGGTGGCCTTATCTTGCATAGCTCCCACTATTTGACATTGTTGAAGGCTGCAGCTGCATGGGACACAACACATGTGTCAATAATCTGATAATACAACTTTGACTTCATAGTGCATAGGGGCATTTATTAAAAGGTCCTAGTAGTCCGTGATGTGAGAAACACCCATGGAATTTAGAAGCCTATGTAATGTGAGCATTGGCTATCGGCTGTTCACAACCTTATCTAATAAACTGTGACCTATGCTGCATGACTGACCTCTATTATTTTTGCATCTCAAAAAAGAACATGTGATCAATCTTTGTCCATTATTGCCAAGAGTGGTTGGCCTTTTGTAATCTGGAAAAGACTGGCCCCTGTACTGGATAGTAAGTAATGAGAAAAGATTGATTGGGGATATCTCGCACATGCCTGGTTGACACATTTTTGATTCCTGTACTGTACTAGGCCTGTGTTGATGTTGACTTTGGATCTCTTATGGCTTTATATGTCAATATTTGGCAATCATGGTCAAATATACTTTTGGGAGGACTCAAACAACCTTAATATTGTGGCACTATAGATCCAGTAGGTGTGTGTAGTCATAGATTCAACACCAAGTCACACAGCAATTTCTCTGTTACTGATTGTTATGTGCTTGTGAAGGGTGATGAACTGCATTCTAATCAATTGCGAAAGAGGCATAAAGAATGTGTGACAGTGAATAATGACTCTGCACCAAACTCTACATTATAGCACTTAAATCAGTGGCACAGAACATCTATGCATGTTATGGTATATAATATAAACTTATACTATCCTGCTTCTTCTATTTCTACATTCTTTCTTCGTCATACTGACCAATATACATACTTTAGTGGCCTATCATTCTTTCCTTATACTGTCAAGCAAACATATGTTATTGATGCATTCTTCTTTTCTTACACTAAGAAGCACAGCATACAAACTTTATGCCTCCCCCCGGATTATAAATCAATATATTATTGGTACATATCAGGGTGGCCACACTGATCAGCCCAAAAAATTCAAGTACATGGATAAAACTCATGTACACTTCTACATAATTTTTAATATTTTTAAACTATGTTATAGGTACCCATGTAACTTCAAATGCTCCAAAACATGATTTTAAGACAAAACAGAAACTTATCTATTAATTATAAGGCATATACAATGTTATTGCATTTATCAAAGAATTAAAAATAATAACAATTTTAATCCAAAATCCTGACATTCAAACGTTCCAAATAATCTGGATGAATGAAAACCCTGTAAATATTTTAATTTGATTAGCATGTCATTACAATGACATTTAATTACCAATCAAGTATGTAGGTAAGTGGAAATAAAGCACATGTTCACACAAAATAGCCAGTGATCACTCAAGTTCATTTCATTTTTGGAACTTTGACGATTCTAAGGAAATAATCTTTCTTTTCATTTCTTACATACAGCAGAACTCCTATTCAAGGCGAAAATCTAATAACTCCTTTAATATTTGACTCATACAATTTAAATTCATAACTTAGTAGTCAAACACAGCAATCATAATAGATAATAGTACATTAAATGACAGTCCAAAAATAAGAAAATCAAACTATATAAAATAATTAGCTATTCATTTTACAAACATTACAGTTACAAAGCTGACAGTTTAAAATGTCTTACCTACTAGCCCATGTTATTATAGATTTCCAAATTTTTTTAGAAGTCTAGAAATAATGCAGGAAAAGAGCAATTTCCTAAAAAATGCATAACACAGGCAAAAGTAAAAATAATTCGGCGCGTTAGATAATGCAGACTGATTACCTTTTACCAGAATGAATATAAAATAACCACAGTTCAATTTATGATATAATGATATGTGTAAAAAATCATTAATGACAATGTCATGAATGTTATTTTTCATATTGATATAGAATATACATTATATAATATTTAAAAAATTAAAATATATTGTTTATATTAATATAAAAAATCTATATGATAGACTGGTTCAGGTTTTAGCATGTCTAACCACTGCTATCAGGAACAAATATAGAAATAATTCACACTGTAACACACTGTCTTTGGGTCAAAAGTATAATTTCCTAATTACATATGTTAGAAATAGTTAGAAATGAACCAACAATTAGTCCAGACTACTGTTGTATAATCAGGATATCGATTTATCGATTTTTGCCTTTTTTTGTTTAGAAAACTTGAAAATTATCTTATTTTACAGGCCAAACATCCCAAAGTATGCCAGATAGACTTCCTTTACACAGGATATGTTCTTTAAGGAAAAATTCCTTGCAGTCTTGGCAATAAAGTCACCAAATACATAGCAGAATGCATCTGTTGAGTATTTACAACTTCAAAAGTTTCAATAATGAAAAATTTGCGTTTTGATCATAGAAATATGAGATGACATAGACATGTAACAGACAGATTTTGTTTGATATCTTATGTATGGAATTCGTTCATTGATAATTGCAAACAATCTTTTGTACTGGGCGAATATATCACAAAAGACAAGCAACTGTTTCCATGCAAGTCGTGTTGTGCATTTATTCAATATATGGCATCGAAACCAAACAAATTTGGCGTGAAATTTTGGGTACTAAACGATTGCAAAACAAAATTTGTTTATAATGACATGCCTTACCTTGGGAAGGATCCTACTAACCATGTCAATCAAGATGTTCCTGGAAATTATGTGTTGAAGTTTGCAGACCCATTTCTGAATTGTGGTCGTGAAATAACAAAAGATAACTTCTTCACAAGTGTGAGACTGTCTGTCTGTCTTATTTGCACAATTCTAAAAGAACCCCAAACCGTCAGGAACGGACTATCCCCCTCTGGGACGTGTAAAGCACACCCAGATTGG
>JAYRBW010134868.1:0-15615 GCA_036023295.1 Invenusta paracnida
TGGTTGCTATGCAAAATCTAGGAACCTAGCAACGGTTGCTATATAAAAATATCATGTTTATCATATCGGGGATATTCCCAATATATGTTGAAATTTTTTATCAAAATCGATTAAAGTTTAGGGTATGTTATTGGGTCTGAATAAGAATTAGAATAAGAAGAATAATGACGAAAAAAGTCGATGTTTGCACCTTGATATCTTGGGTTCTATAAGAGTTATGAAGTTGAAAATTGACTCACTGATACATTTTCAGTGGTGCTCTATGATAGAAGTTAAATCATTTCAAAATATAAATTAGTTTCTAAATGGTAGCGGTTTAAAAAATGACCATTCTTGTAGTATTCTAATATATATCTTCTGTATGTAGGTTGCTCACACGAGCTCCTCACTTTATTTTTCTCCTTCAAAATATGATTTTCATTTGCTACAGATATTTTACATTGAATAACAACTTTTCCTTGTAAAGTAGTTGGATCATCACCAAAAGCTCACTCAATTTCTTTCGTCTTGCCTTACATTTTGGTTTCAAATGGGAGGTTTAGTAAGAATACTCATTGTTTGCTGAAAACAACTAATTATCGATTGCATAGGGTTTGTACAGGTGGAGCTTCCTTCTCATTCTTAAAAAGCCCTTTCATGTTAATGATTTCACATATATCCTTAAATAGTCATCTAGCCAAAGAAATATTTGTTTGAACCTTGATTTTTATATGTATTTTACTGATGGGGAAAACAAATATTCTGTATATTATATGTTATATTTTCTACATAAATTAAGAATGTAAATCAATAATATATGTATAAATATGGGAAATTAAATTTATACTTATTAAAAATATATTTTTCTTTTCTTTTCTAGAATGATTTGATCATTTAAATACTTTGTGAAAGAGTTCATTGTAAATATAGGTAGTTTTATTCTTTTAGATATTTTGTTAACTTCTTCTGTTTTAATATGTGTTTGTACAAAACTATATTTTAATTGTCTATAAAAGTATTTAAAATTGTATCTCCTATTAAAATTTAAAGCTTGATATGCTGTTTAAATTAAATATATTTCTGTTTTATCTAAATGTTTTTATTCATTCAGTTTTAATAAGGATTTTTTTTCAAACTCAATTCAATACATATTTAATTAGTTATTCTTACAAATTGCTTTTACTTGAGGTTGTTCCATACTATGACTATACATTCTACTTATTTTTAATAGTTAATATTAGAAATGTACTGTCTGACTTATGAATATAATGAATTTATGATATTTTGTTACACCAAATAAAGAATATTTCCTAAGTATATTATTTTTTTATAATTTTTATTTAGTTATTCTGTCTTTCCAGAGCTTTTAAGATAAAAAATCTGTTGCAATGTTTATTTTATGTCTAACTACCTTTAAATGTATTGAATTTCTTCTATTTTAGATCGTCCAACAACACATAGGAAACCGTATTCTTTCCCAAAACAGGTACAATTAGGAAAAATTACTGGCTCACTATACTGTACAACGTATATCATCATATTATATAATATAGAATAAATGTAGTTTTTAATAAATATTATGATCTGCTTAACTGGGGCGTGTACTTCCATATTTTTCTTTTCTTTCAGAACCCAAAGTCTTTCAATGCTGTACTGAAGCCAGATGGTCCAGTCTACTGCCCCACTCCAATATCTCAGCTCAATGATAAAAATTCCTCCCTAAAACGCAGCGCCTCGAGCACCTCTTCAGAAAATACATCTTCCTCAAAGCATGCGAGACAGTCGTCATCATCTGGTGTTGCAGGTTCAAGTGGAGGCTACATTCCAACTCCAATTCATCAATTGGATGCCGCAGCTGCTTCGAGGAATAGCACTCCATCGTATAAACCATCGGCGAGTCCGGTTAAATATTCCGCAGTTGACAAGCCCACCTACAGTCCCGCACCTGTGACAAACTCGACACTCTACACCCCTCCAAAGTACTCCTCTGCTCCGGCGAAATCTTCACTCAATAGCGATGAATACGACCCCACTAGTGCCGGTGGAAGTTTTGCTGGTATTCCATGTGTGAATGACGGCAATGATGATACCACTGCTGCATACAATCCAACTGCTCAGTCCTCAAGTGGTATTATTGAAAAGATCGATATTGATTCTTTCGAGGATGACGATTGCGACGCTTCGGGTGATCAATCGGAGAATTCTCCTTCAAAAAGCACAGCTATTGCATTGTCACCGAACAAGATCAAAGTGGACAACAACGTGCTACAGTGTGACAGTACAAGCAAAACAGTTCTCGAACCTTCCGATGAAATGGGGATAAAGAAAGAGAAAGCATTTGCCGATAACATCTTTGATCGGCTTCGCAAAGAAACACAAGATAAACAGGATTCATCCAAATCCAACACTGACACAAGTACTGGAAAACAGCAACCGCCTATTCTCACAGAAAAAAAATCTGGTGTCTTTGTGGTGAATTCTCCAGAAAAGGTTACTCGACAGAAATCAAAAAAGTCTACTCCCGCAGAAGAAAACAGTATTGTTTCTGACGACGAGTTTAAGGTTGAGAAGAAAAAAAAGAAGAAATCAAAGCACAATCATAAGAAAAAAATGAAGTCATCGTCCTCGGATAAGGAGAAGAAAAAACCTGAACTTTCTCATTTATTTTCTGAAATATTCGGTGATGAGGATGACTCTGACAATTCCTCTCGTAATTCTCCACCACCAGCAAGTAGTGGCAGCAATCCGAGCAGCAGGAGTGCTACACCACTGAAGTCAACTCCAGCCGTTCTGCCTTCATCGGACAAGGCGCACCCAAAAGCCTTTGCTATCCGCCCTGCACCGGCGCAGTCACAACTTGCTGCTGTCGGTAGTAGTGGTGGTATCAAATCGGTCCTGTTGAGTGCTTCTGGGAAAAAACTATCACCACGAGAAGTGATGTACAATCGGATGATAATGCAGACGGAGTTGACGAAGAAGAATGGAAGCAGCAGTACGGGTGACTCCAGGGCGCCGGAGGTGTGTAATTCACAGGATTTATGCTTTCATAGTTTCTATATATTGATTAGATTTTTAGTTTTTGAAAAATTTACGTAACTAAAATATTACCCTGCTTATAGTTATTTAACCCACTATATTTAGTCAAAGTGTTTGAATAAAAGTGTTATTCTTTAAATATTTCGTTTTTTATTTTTTCAGAGTTTTTAATAGTTATCAGCAATTTGCTATTAGTATTACTGAATTTTTAATGCAGAATATTCTATAAATGATCTATTTAACGTCATTCTAGATCGCCTACGGTTAAAATAGTTTTTTAAATATTTTGTCGAGATGTTAATTGATTATTACTCAATCGGCGTTATATAATTTTATAATATTTCATTTGTTCATCATTTGACATTGATTAACTGAAGACGTGCACAAATTTTGGCTTAATTATTAATGAATTTATACATGTAACTATAATTGGTATTATCTAAGACTAAGCAACAGTTTTGTCGATTGATTTATGTATTTCATTTTTACATTCAATGTCAATTTGATATACATATTATGTTTTATTTTCTTTGTAGGGCAAATCATCAAATGCTTCGGCGAAACTAAAACCAGTGGTAAGTGTTTTTGTCTGTTTATGGTAATATATTTATAATAATGCTGTTTAATTTATGTTCACAGAGGCCTACAATTTCACCAACATCTGGAGTAAAAATACCAATCAATATTCGTCAGAAGTATTTGAACCAGTTTATCGAAGAATGTTCCAAAGTTTATTCTTCGGAGCAAGAAGCTTATGATAGGGTATGTATACTATTGTTTCTCTTCTTTTTTATTGGTACTTTTTAATTTGCTTTACACCAAATACTATAGTAATATATTATGTCCAAATGCTTAGTTATAACTTTACCATAACCCAAAGTATTATACGATTTTGGGGTATTATTGGTTTTGAAATTCCCTAATTTTAATATTTTTTATCTATTTCTCATTTATTTGTATATAAATATCTTTTAATGAAATTTAATGATATATATTTTTCTGTATCTTTTGTTTATGGTATTGTTCTTTACTGTGTATTTACTACAAATTCTATTAATTGCTTATTATATATCATCTGTATTGATACTTTTTTCCAATTGCTATTTATTTTATGGTCTATTATTTATTCTTGTGTCGTCCAGTGAATGATTCAGTAGGCTTTAAATTTCCAGCTTTGCATTGAAAAGAATCCAAATTAACAACAGTTTTAAGTTACGTTTTTCTATATGTGAAATATATTTATGTTCGGAAAAATTAGGCCATAGATCTTTCGTCAATATATTTCACTTAATGTGAGTACCTCTGTGATTTGACCTTTTTATTGTTGTTTAACGAAAATTATCCATGAAAGTGCGATGAGTATTTCTTCGATTTTGCCAGAATATGTTGAACCCCTCGGCTTCCTCTCGCTTAGTCACTTGGATGTAACTTCCCTCAAACTCTATATTTTGTATTATTATTAATGATGTTAGTGTTAACTCCACAGGCATTACAAGAGGAACAACAGGCCTATGACAAGAGCGCCAATCGCGTTGTCTACCTTAACTCCGTGATCCGCGTGGTGAAACAGCTGCGAGAGGAACAGAAAGAGACGGCTGCCGCGACTTCTGTCTCTGTGGGTACGGGCACTTCGGGCTCTGGTGGACGAGGGAGTGCGGCACCACCCCTCAGAGTGTCCCATGCGGCTGTGCTGGGGGGAGCCAAGGCCGCTCAGGGGAACTTTGGGATCGGGATCATGGCTTCATCCGCGCTTACACCGCATCAGTTAGATGGCATCGTCAAAGGTACACTGGGAGGGGGTGTCTCATTTCGTGTAAATGGCTGGGGACATAAACAATTAGGCAGGTGGTTGCAATTTTTCTTTGAAGACATTAAAATGAAATGAAACAAAATTCTGTATCATTGTTATTTTATTGGCACATAATTACTTTTTGATGGCTAAATAGTAAATGCGATATGTTTACATTTTTAGACATATTTTATACTAACAAAATTTGCAAAATAACATTGTTGGGTATTGTTAAGTCAGTGTATCTATTAAGTATAAGTTTTTACAAATTACGTTAAAAAGATTGATTGCGCAAGTTGTAATACATGCATTCCTACAAAATTTGAGTAAATAATAACTTAATATAAGATTATCGCGAACTAACTTAGTATGTATGTATGATAAATTTCTTTTTAAAGTCTCTCTCCCGACTATGGTACATGAGATTAATCGATTATTAAAATTCTGGTTGGTTTGACGAAATATAACATTTGGGGAGAATAACAATCGTAGAAAGGGTCCATTATTTGTGTTTACTGTTTTTTTCTTCATATTTTTCTTATGTATTTTTATAATATATATTACAATTTAGCAGGATTTTTTACGAATACAACCTTACGAATACAACAAGTATGTATAAATTCGCTTTTAAGTTTATTTTTTTAGCATTTTTCCAAGCGCAGCTTTTGGTTTGTTATATAGCTTCAGGAGTCCCAATTTTTTTAATTTTAAATAGTAAAGTATTTCAATCTTTGATGTATTAAATCAATATCATCCATTGTATCTCTCTGTTCATACAAACAGGCGAGCGTCTCTACAGTCTCCTGAAGAAGTACATCCTGGCAGAGGAGCACCTCGTTGCCAATGGTTACCCGCGTCCGTCGGTCGAGAAGTGGAAATTGGGGGAGGCTGTGCTGCCCAATGCGCTAGAGAAGTGGGATCAGGTCAAGTCCGAACCAGGTAGCTTGAACGTATTTTTGTTCAAATATTTACGAAACCTCGGTTGCGTGTATTATAAAAATCCTATGTGTCTTTAAGAATTAAACGAAGTATTGTTTAGCTTTCTAGTTACATTGCTGATTTAGAGTAACACGGTCTTTGAACATTCGGTTATACTGATTTTTAAAACTAAATTACATATTTTGTTATACAATAAATTTACGTTTATTTCTGTTGGGAATGTAAGTAATAATATTTACACTTTAAATCAATCACGCAATCAATATAATACATCGATTTGACGTTTATTATTGCAGTGAAATAAATAAAATTGTTTGATAATTATAGTATTTTATAATCTTTAGTTTAACTCATAACATTTTCAATTGTACGTGTAACATAAATATATACTTTTGGAATCTGGTAGTAGCAGTATACACATTATATATATTTTAAAGATAGCACAGTCTGATTTAGCTGCTCGTATTATATTATAATATATCAAAAGAAATATACATAATTGCTTATATTTTTTATGTTAACATTTTCATCAGAGACGTAATACTGACATAAATATTACGTAATAGCAGTTCTGTTGTTTCATTATTAATTTTTAGTCCGATATTTAAAGCAATAATTACAGCAATTAAAACAATATTTTTTGCAGCCTTAGTGACGCTTGTGTTATATTAATTATTAGTATTACTTACGAGTAAAATGTGCCTATTGGTTTTCCAAACTGACAAACTGCAAAGTGTTGATGCAGAAAGAGAAATATTTTTGCATAGTTATATTATGATTATTATAGTTAAGGGAACATGTATCAAAAGCCTCGTATTTAGCTTAATAATCTATTATTGTCAACATACTATTCAGTAGAAGTGAATAGATTTGGAGATCAGTACTAAGTACCAAGTTACCATTTATTGTTTTAGTTTACTATAATATGTATATCCCATTAGTCAGCATGTGAAACAACCATTATGCTTCCGGTAATGTTGACCTCTTATTCTGCTTGAGTGACATTAAAAAGGCTCTTGTACTAATTTAAGTTTTAAGGTGAATCTTATGTATGAAACCAGTGAAGTCTTGTAATACAAGCTACTATTTAATGTTGTTATGAAAAATTAAATAAATATTCAATTCTTAGACTTAGTATACATGTATACAGTATATGTATATCACAGTATTTAATCATATGTCTAAGATTCCCTACTAAGTAATGTATATATTTTGGTTATGTAGCAAATTTGCTCTGATAAGTTTAGTAAGAGTTTAATGAATTCCTGTTTGCTTCCCTACTCTACACACTATATTAGAACACCAGCGCAGCTGTTGTCGGTGTGGAAGCAAGTTCAAAGTGTCACCGGATGGAGAGATTGTAACATTCACCGAATGTGTCTATCACTGGGGCAAGGCCTGGAGGCAGAGAGGTGGGTAGTGCTGTTGCCTAGGTTACGAGTAGACCTCAATAAGTTTGGGAAAAGTCTTGTTTTTAAATAAATCAAAGTTTCATATTTTATTTTATTTTATTGCTTCGTTTCTCTGAAGTTGTTCTATTTATTATTTCTAGACTTTATATCTATTTATACTGCGTGTTACATAATTAAATACGTTTTAATAAGTGTAATTCATTAAATTTATTTTAAATGTTTATTTATTGTCACCTTTTTGTAGAGAATCAATTTCATAAGGGACAGAAATGTGTAAGTTTTTAAGGTTTTAGAAATAAAGTTTAACCCAGTTCTTAAAAAAGGCTGCCACTGCAATTTATTTTAATAACTCAAATATAGCATTTAATAACTTGATATAAAATTGGAGTGTTGAGAACTAATTGAACGGGTTTACTCTCTCACATGCTTTCGTCTTTACTTTCCCATTTCAGAAGTATTCAGGTACTTTCGTGTAATTTTTATGAACGTTTTATTTACAATAAAAAAATGCAACGCCCTTTGTCTTGTAATAAGTCCACAAAAATCCTGTTACAAGATTTTTTATATACATTTGTTTAACTGCCGCATGAAATTTATGTAAACGGATATTTTATTTCAAACAAATTACTGTCTTTAATTTATTCCGGTAAGGATCAAAAAGGAAGATACTTAAAAATCTGAAAGTCTTGGACAGACCACGTTACAAACGAAGAAATACTAAGAAGGGCGGGAAGAGGATGTACCTTAATAAAATCCACCAGGAAGCGGTAGCTCCAATTCCTTGTGCACATAATGTGAAATGAAGGCTTAGAAAATCTAACATTAACTGGTCGGATAGAAGGAAAGAGAAGCAGAGGCAGGCAGCGATTGACTTGTTTGAGAAGCCTAAGCAAATGGGTAACAGCACAAGTACCAAACATTGAGAGAGCAAAGGTATCAGAGCAAGAACTGATAAAGTCAACAGGAGACTGGAGAGCCATGATCGCCAACGTCCTCACTAGAAACGGTACTCAGAGAGAGAGAGAAGGATCAAAAATAGAAAAAGGGATTTTTTAAATTATTAATAATGATTCGTTATTCTGGGAGAAGTGTAACATGTAAATAATTATAAAACTATAGTACTTTACATTTTTTGGAATACTTACATAATATATTACCTAGTTTTCATATTATATAAATAGTTGTTTCTTCAGAAACTTGCAAAAATGGACTTACAAAATGTGAATATTATATAACCTGTTTATAATGAAAAGTATCCTATTTTGGTAAAACAGGGTATTCGCATTGGGAGAACCTGTTTGAAAGTGTTATAAAATAAAATATACCCGTGAAAATATTAGACGTTACTAGAAATACTAAAACAAAAATAATATAAACATTAAAATGTCTTCAAAAATCGAAATTTCAGTAAAGTTTACAATATTTGTTGGATTATCCTTAGATTTACTACTTAACTAGGTACTGAATTTGATATTTTCCAGCGTTCAGACATTTATAGCTGTTGCTTTTGCTTTTGCTGCCTGTTGTCTTTCTTATTGTTATAGTAAATTGTATACCAAACGTTATTTTCGTTAACTATAATTTATAATCAATTATGATAGTATTTTGAAGTATATATAATATATAAGTTGTAAATGAAAACATTACTAATGGTAATAATAATAATATGATGACCAAAGTTTCAGAATGTGGTAAGATATAATAGATGTATTATTGTATACTTTAAGTCATGTGTAACATAGTATTTACACGATGTCTCTTAAAATCGTGTTATAATTAGCTCTTAAATATTGAGATCGGTGCTAATAGATATATCCGTTTTTCTGTCGTTTTAAACATGCCAAAATTGTATACTTTTTCGACGGAGAACCACCTTACCTAAACCACCATTGTTAATCTCCCACCTTCTTCCTGCTGCATGTTTTATAGCGCTACGCGCTTTTTTCACATTCTATAAACGTGTGTTATGCATTAGATCAATACTTATCTACACGTTGCTATTCTAATAACATTACTAGGCGGCTCACTACGTTCAGTTGTTTATCGTTGACGTACATAGCATACCTATACATAATATATGTGTATCATCAACTTACGTGTGAAATTAGAGATGATATTCATCGAAACTAGTTTCCATCAAAGTTGAAATGAGTTCAGAGTGGATTTATCACATCAAAGCATTAGTGACGGCTATTTTACACTTGCTAAAATGGTAGGTACAACAAATCGTGCAAATGAAATCAGCCTATACCTAGTCGAAATGACCATTGAAAAATATGATATAAGGAGCGCATGATTGTCCTATTCTGACTATAGATTTTGTGGAAACTGGAATTTAACCGATAATTAATCACCCTATCAATAATCTTAAAAACGCACATCATTCTTAAATTTACAAACTAATATTTAATACTTATTTACAAATTATTTTATTTCCTTCATCGTTATAGTTATTCGTTTATTATACTAATTTGTGGACAATACGGGTCATTAGTTCTAAAATATATAATAATGTGTAATTTTTTAAACATGACGTGCCTGTGTTTTATTTAAATAAACAAGCAACGTTTTTTTTATATTTGCTTGGATAACTCCTATTATGTATTACATTGTTATGTTCATCTATTTTAGTTCGAATAATTTTATAATATATATTAAATAACTATAACATAATTTTATTATATTTTTGTGTTAAATAATTATATATATACATCTTCAAGAATTTTATTTCTCTGTTTATTTATTTTATTTTTATATCAAATTTTATTGATTTTACCCTTTTAGTGTATCGATTTAGTAGAAAGCAGGCTTCGCTTACAGAATATAGGGGTGACTGCTCTATCTATTCTCCATGTTTGTCTGTAGAACTGACAGTCTTGTTTTCTGTGAAATTAACCAATTGACATGGATAGATATTGATATTATTTTTACAAACCGTAGTGATCGGATTTTCATCAATAATTCTAAAAATGGTATTTGAAATTTCGCTATTGTTACAGCTTTTAATGTTTTGAACCCCTTACAGTGGCCGGGCAGGGCATCGAACAGCGCTACTCCTGTTGCTCCAGTGACATGTCAGGCCGGGGCTGCCAGTTGGCTTCCTCCCACGTCCACGACTCGAACCGATGGAGAGAGACCACAGGGTACATGCGGACTCTGCCTCCTGAGACTCTGGCCGTGTCCGAAGATGAAGATCGGGGCGTTTTTGCGCTCGATTGTGAGATGGTCTACACCACGGCGGGGTGAGTTTTTTACCTTCCCTCATTAGTAGAGCTGCCGTTGATTGCGAAAATGAAGGTGATGGAAGTTTCATCCATCCTATTAATCGAGTGATTTGATACTAGATAGTTTAAGTGGCATTAAAGAAAGACCAAGATACAGATGATTTTCGGAGCTGTATTTATTGTTTTGGTAAGTATTGATTCTAATTTTGTGTGATCCTTACTACACTGGCCAATAAATATTTTAAATACTATCGGATTAATGGATTTAATAGATTAACTGACTTTTCTTTCAATTTAATTTGGAAAGGAGGATCTCATTAAGAATTTCAGTCTAATCACATTTTTTTAAATTAAAACATGTTAACATTTCTATACTAATTTCAGTAGCGATTTGTTTTATTTGTCTTTTTAAATCATTTAGATTAGAATTTGTTTTCTGCGGTGTTAGAATATAATACACAACAATTTATTCAATTTTTTAAATATATAAATCGAGCAATACATTTAGAATGGTTTTACTGGTACCTATTGTAAACAATAACATGTTCAAAAATTATCGCGCACTATTCGTATATAAAGTAAGTTACAGTATAAGTAATAAGTAGTGCATGAGTCATAGCTGGAAAATTGTTAGAAACAATTAGAAAATTAACCAATTATATAAAAATAAATAATTATTAGAATATTAAATCCAAACTGCTTTCCTGACATGGAGTTGATCGCCGGGTCCTTTCCCCGAATGAAGAGAGCTTTCTTCTCCCTTAATCCAACAGTACACGCGTCGTTCGCGAGGACGGATGTATCGAAGTCGGCATTGCATGTCAGTTGGTGCTTCTTGCCGCCACCACCGCATAGGAAAAGCGACCTACCATTCCTGTCTTTTTTGCCTCTTTCCTTCAGAAGACCTAACCCATCTTTTCGCCTATTTTGTTCGGCCCATGCTGGTCCCCGTTCCTGTCTCCTAGGTAACACACACACCTCGGACGGGTCCTGGTCCCTTTCCTTTTTCAGGGAGATCGGGGTATTGACACGCACCCACCGCCAGACACATCCTCTCCTCCCCCCCTGACCGGAAATAATAATAAGAAGAAGGTCATTATTATTCAGATTGACTAGGATGTCGCACATTTATTTTGCTTTTCTGACGTTTTTGTGTTTTTGTATTTCGCTTGTTTATTGAAGTTTGATCTGTATACTTTTTGTATAATCTATGGTTTCATAATTTCAAGATCTTTAAAACATTATCGAATTTTAAGAAAATGAGTGTGGTTAATCAATATTTGTCAAAGTTCTTTCTAGTAATTATTGTATTAGCTAAAATATTTAACCCAATTTCTAACCTTTTTTCTTACTTAATAAAAGCCGCTCGTTATATAAAACGAGAATACAGTTATTATATAAAACTGTTCTGTTCGTGGAATTGTCACATCAGCATTGACCTCTCTTTGTCCTATAAGACATAGTATTGAAAACAGAGACATCGATTATTCTGGTTATTGTCTATTTTTTGTCATTGTGTCTAATTTTTTGTATTTTATACTTTCAATCTATATTTTTATTGAAGAAAAATATTGGAAAATCTATGAAAAACGTAAAAGTATTGTTTGTAAATGATTATATATTTATTATGTTATATGAAACGTGTGACAAATACATTGACGTAATAATTAATGTTATTTCGTAATTGGCCATATAGCTGTCAGCACTGCTAATGTCGCATTTATTTAATATATTCTGCTTTTCGCTTATATTGACTGATTAATTAAAGTCAAAAATGATAATTTTGCTTGATCATTCAGTTTAAAAGAATTATTGGTAATATGTATTCATTATACTGCCTCCTACAGTAATTGTATCCTTCCACTACACCTCTTGTCGCTTCCATTTATTGTTCCACCCTATCATAATTAATTCTTCCTTTCTCGCCCAGCTGTGAATTGGCACGTGTCACAGTTATCGACCGTAAGTTGACTTCCGTCTACGAAAAGCTGGTCCGTCCCCTTTACCCTGTCATCGACTACAATACTCGGTTCAGCGGCCTGAAAGAGGAGGACTTCACTGAAGTAACCAACTCCCTGGCTGACATCCAGTTTGACCTGCTGAGGCTGTTCACCGAGGAGTCTATTCTAATTGGTCACAGTCTCGAGAGTGACCTTGTGGCGCTTAAGGTTAGTTCAGTTATATTATCAATTGATCGATTTAAATGATGTTCTCGCAAATTTTTAAAGGACATATTTACAATAAAAAAATAGTTAGACAATTTTGTTTTGTCTAAATTTTAAAAACATCGTTCATTCTTCATTGTGAAAAGATGTTTTTTATTATATCTAATAAGAAATTAGTTATTATATTGAATATATAAAATTTTGTGAACAAAACTTCTAGTAAAATCACCTGTATTTTTTTAAGAAATGTGGTAATTAAATAGGCTGTCTATACAATGTTTTAACACGGGATTTTCAGTTAGTTCATTTTACGTAGTTTTTTTACTATTTTAAAACACATACCGCTCGTATTGCTTTTTATACATATTTTTCGTGTTTCTAATGATTTTCTATCGCAATTTCCTTTCCTGTACTTTACTATAAATATATACTTATTATTGTACTTGCTATTGCATATACATATCGAGGTTTACCGAAGACAAGGAAATACCCTTTGTTTAAAAAGTCAAATTATTTTAACACCAAGAAAGATTGCTTATAATTTATCTATCATTTCATAATTAAGATTTTATTAATTGCGTTTACTATGTTTAAAACATAATTAAAAAAACAACTAGTTTTTGTTAACATTAATTCAAAAATGTTGTAGGTATATGTAAAATGGACTTTCTATTAAAAAGCTGGTAATAATAATTAATCAAATACAAGTTTTGTAACACTATATAATATCTTGAACATATTCAGAATTATACAATTTAACAGTAAATTAGCAAACTTTATTTGTTTCTAAAATATATTAAGCCAAATACTGCAATAATAATATATGTATTTGTTCTTATCCTTTGAACATCCGCCCTAGTCATAGGACTAAATGTTAGGACTATTTGACTAGGGAGTAGATCTCCGAAAACTAAGGAACAAGTGAATGTTATTGCAGTATTTGGTTCTTATTTTATTTTCTAATAATTCGTTGTACAAGGTGAATCTCGAATTTATCTCATATTCTTTCTAATGTGTGTAAAATTTTGATAATTAAATGGTGTGCTTATAATTATACTTTGTGATAAAACGCCTACTCCATTTTCAGTTGATACACGGTACAGTTATTGACACCTCGGTTGTCTATCCGCATCGTCTGGGTCCTCCGAAGAAGCGAGCCCTTAGGAATATTGTTGGGGACGTGCTTCAGAGGATTATTCAAGCCGACAGTGAGTTTAAAGTGTCTGCTTTAAGTATGCCTACCTAATAATGTGAATATTCCGTGATTATTGTATTTACTTATTTCTGTTTCCTATCTTAGTTGGTGGTCATGACAGTCGCGAAGATGCAATGGTCTGTATGGAGCTTATGCAGTACAAGGTCAAAGAAGATCTCAAGAAGAGAAAACGTGTTTTATAAATGCTTGTCATTATACGATGCATATTATTCAGTCCAGAGTATGATTAGCTCACGACATGCTTTCAGTATAGTAATTATTATGTAATCAGTCATTATATATATTACAAAATTATGTTTCGTTACCAATTCCTGACTGAATTTTAACATTCAACTACATCTAAAATTTTATTTGGATTTATTGGTTTTTGTTGATTTTGTTTGTAAATAGAAGCATATATATTTGCACTTATAATATATTATATCTATTATTTTTAGTATTTACCGTATTGTTATTACTTTAATGTATATTATTAATATTGTAATTATTGATTTTTGTATATTCTGAAATCTGTGACCGTATAACCATTTTTCAACAGTTAATACAATTTATGTGCTAAAACATATTTTTGTATTATACGGAGTTCTTTATTTATGCATTTAAATATAAATACACATGAAATTTACATGTCCATTACAATAATCAAACAATTTAATACAAGTCATTTGTTTTTGAGTACTATTGTCTTTAACAGATTTCAAACAACTTTAAGCGCATTGAAAGGTACATTTTCGAAATAGTAAAAAATAGTCCGAACTTGATAAAAACTGAACAGCTCGTACAACTAGGTCTTCAATGTAATATGTATTTGTGAAATGTCAGTCGTTTTAAATAGTATATTTTATCTTTGGAATAGGTAGGGTGTCTATTCAAATATTAAAATGCATGTATTGCAAATTTGGGATATATAGGAGTACTCCTTCCACCATTAATAATATTTATTTCACGATTAATATTGAAACGTTTGTAATTGTTATACATATTAGAACTTACCAAAATGCTCTGTGTCAAACGTTTTTTGTGGCTGACTTTTGTAATAAAATCATTATATCTCGAAAAAAATTTAAGAAATTCTTAAAATTGGAATTTTACGTTTTGACAAACTTTATACATATTTGACACTTTCACCAAACCTATAAAAAATTTCGGATTTTTATAAAATTTTGGTAATACAATTATTGAATAATTTTAAGTCTAGTAACACGTCTTACCTGAGGCAGGGTCTCAGGGCTGCAATTTACTTGAAATAATTGTTTTAAAATTCTAAAATGGCAGAATATATATTTTCGCATCATTATTATTTATTTATAACATTTTAAAGACAATTAATGTACGAGAGAATGTATTTTAAAAAGAAGAAATAGGTTTTATACCGAATATATAGGGTGGTCCAGAATTCTCAACGACTTTCAAAAAACTATTTAACATTGTACAATAATTAGTCATAAACAACAAGATAACGTAATATCAAAGAATATAGAACAAGCCGATTGCTCTATATTCTTTGCGTAATATGCTATTATCTGTTGCAACGGTCAACTTGTAAACCATAGTGAGTGATGCATAATCGTAGTCTTCGAAAAGTATGATCGTTGATGGGTATTAATGCAGGGAAATCCCTGAAAGCTTCTCGAATAACATATTTTAAACTATCTTTTGTTGGAGCTTTCGCTGCTACAATTGTTTGGCTTTTATAGCATTTCCCAGAGCGTATTGTTACATGATCACGTCACGGGTTTCCCAAAACGTAAAAATCACATGTGATTCACATTACCACGTAAATTCACATATTTTTCACGTGTGAATATACAAAATATATTGTATCTAATTAACTGACATGTGATTTACATGTGAC
>JAYRBW010134879.1:0-15615 GCA_036023295.1 Invenusta paracnida
TTTTAATTGCACCAAACTGCTTTAAAATGGCCAAATTATTATTTTGTTTAATAGATAAATAGCTTATGTCTTTTAGTTTAGTTTTAGTAAATCATTAATATAAGTTTTAGTCATGAGATTATTTACAATTTCGAATAACATTCATTGGTATGACATATATCAGTAAAGCTTAATAATAGCATACATGATTCGAAATATATATTTGGAGTATTTCATACCTAGGTTTGAATGGAATCTAAACTTTTCTTTATACGTCTAAACTGTAAAATTCATAAAAATATGACAAATTCTTGGCAATGGTACATTTTTACAAAAAGCAAAGAAACTCACATGAATATAAATATAAAAGTGGTTGTTTTAAGTAAGCCAATTTTTATAACATAGTAAAATAGTATCATTTTTAATTTATAACATAGACACGATATTTTTTAGAATTTCGCTGTATTTTATGAATTTTACAGTTTAGACGTTTACCTATGTTTTATATTGATCTATACATTTATGTATTTTACAATTATATCTTAACAATTTCTTCGATGGCTGTACTATGTATCAATTTTTTAATGGCTGTACTTCCTATCATCAATATCATTCAAGGTTTTGAGGAGCTCGTTTTTTGGCTTTTATTTTTGCGACGCGGTCGTTTTTGTTTAGATTATAGTTGATTTTCCTGAAATTGGAATAGTAGTACTTTTCCATACGAGGAGAATCCATTGATCCGAGAGAGCGCAGCTATCAAAGATCGATAGAAATCCGAGTATGAAAATAGTTTTCTTTTCTAATGAAGGAATGTATTTTTTGTATGGATAGGCATAAAAATCATTTTTACCAATTACAATGGAAGTAAAAAATCAATTCTGAAGTTATAAAAAAGAATCAATATCAGTATAACAAATTGATTAAAACAAAAGAAATGATAACAGACAAATTATTGATGAATTGTTATAAAATTCATCAATAATTTGTGGTGTAATACTTTTCCAATTTTTAGGAAAATAGACATTAAAAAGTTTACGAAAAAGTAAAAAGTGTAAGGAAATGAATTACTTTTCATTACACTTTTTGTAAAGAAAAAAATGACTTTTCTTTCTATCCATAGAAAAATAAATAAATATATATATATGTATATGGTATTAATCAATTCAAACTAACGATCAATAAAATAGTTAATAATAAAGTTAGACAAAATAGTAAACAATGAAGATAATCCTAGATCATCTATTAAGAAAAAATGGCAAAATAACTGTCAAAATTTAGACATATTGACAGCAGAAATTTAGTTGTTATAACAATAATAACAAAGAACAATTAATATTTCTCATAAATGACATGTAACTTATTAACTGGTAAAGCATTTCTGGGGAACATACGTTGTGTATATATGTTGTATTTCTTTTTTAGTTGTTATTTCCTAGGATATATTCATTCAAATAAATTGATACATGTTGATGATGATCATCATAAATTAATAATTATTTAATAATTAATTAATTAATTATAATTGAGTATATTTTCAGATTATTATGAATTATTTGCCATTATTAAATTAATTGAACATAACAACATAAATGAGTGTTAACTTTGTAACTTAAACTATAATCCAATTTTTATTTAAATTATGAACTATTATTAAATAATACGCTGCTAAACATATTTTAACAATACTTTATAATATAAAAATGAATATTAGTCCCAGTAATATAATGGGTAGTACGAATGTTATGTGTACTGTAAGTCAGATCTTAATAATTAGATATTTAAAGACGCAGTAATATGAATAAGTTTAAAATCACTATAGTATAAATCACGCAGTAATATGAATAAGTTTCAAATCACTATAGTATTATAGTTATGTCTATAACATATGGCACAGGCATTGCTCTACACAACCTTTACACGTGAGCACTTATAGTTTGTCATAATAGGACATGAAACATTTGGCGCAATATACTGAATAGTTTACTCAAAATTACATACATACAGGTTGATACATATCTTAATTTCTCTTGCTGCTATATAGTAATAGCAGAGTAATAATAATGAAGAGTAATTTATTGATTGATATAAAGTTTTCCTGATAAAAAAGTATCCCTTTATCAGCTGTATTTTTTTATATCTATATTAATAGCTTCTAATATTAAGCTATGCTTACTCTGAACATTCACAATATGAACAAATTTATTACTAGATTTTGTGAAAAAAGTAATAATGAT
The DNA here is from genome assembly GCA_036023295.1 of Invenusta paracnida. Lineage (NCBI taxonomy): Eukaryota > Metazoa > Platyhelminthes > Proseriata > Coelogynoporidae > Invenusta > Invenusta paracnida. Next base: position 2,214 of record JAYRBW010134879.1, read on the forward strand.
GAACAAAAATTGTCAAAAACTAATTGTAATAAAAACAAAACTAACAAAAACAAGTTATGGCTAATATAAAAACCAAACAATCTGCAAAAATTAACAAAAATAAATGTAAACTAACTTTAAGCATCAAATTAATGATAAAAACTCACATTAATAATGGATATATGTGCCTAGAAAAACAAGCAGTATTATTGATTTATTTACGATAATCTAAGTTCTAAATTGTTGACATATATCTAAGACAAATTAGATTATTGATTTTTTATAACAAATTGTATATTTATTTTTAAATAATGTAAAGCATCCTCTGTCCTCCCTGCTACTACAATTTTTTATGATAAGTAAATATTTCCATATTATGTTTATCTCGGTTAATGTTTTTTCTATTAAAGTTGGTTAACTTTTCCCCCAAGATTTCTGAGTGCTTGTTCTCTCCGAGCAGTTCTGAAAAAATTAATTCATCTCCACACAGTTCTATAAACACCAATAAAAATAATACATGGTCAAATAATCTATAAAAGATATTGATCGTAAATCCCCGTACAGTCTGGAAGATAATAAATCTTATAACTAACTTCTGGGTGTTTTATACAGACGGAATAAAAGCAGATGTAGTAATATATTTAAGTAGCTCTATATATTTTTGCATAGCTATTTTATATATATGCAAAAAAGAATTACCTGCTACCGGATCTTGATAAAATGCAGTTATTTTTGCGACATATGGAGAATCGCCCTGATCTGATCCGCTCCTCAAAAGTACTTTGTCATAAACATGCATAATCATTCCGTCCTGTTGATGACGAATCGCTTGATAACAAGACAGACGTAATGGAGGAGCATCCGACTAGTATAAAATGAGATGTGAAAAAATATTGCCAGAATATGCATCTAAATATATTTTTTTAATTCTCGAGTTCAAAGGCAGAGTATACTTAACAACATCTTAAGCAGTACTAAAATATTTATTTCAATGGTTCTTTGAACCTTGAATTCTTAAAATGTTTAATTCCTTATTTTTTCATATAGAAAAACTTTAGCTTAAAAATAATGATTAATGAAGCGTTAAAAATAAAGTTGACAATAGAGGTAATTATGAAACTTTAAGCCTATATAGGAATAGTAAATTATGTAATTTCCCAAAAAAAAATTTTTAAGGCTCCTTTATTTAGCAAAATTAAAAAATATCAGTTATTAAAGAGTAAAAAACCGGTACTACACAACTTTCCGGAACTTTCTAAAAAAAGTTTATTATAATTTAATTTCAATTTATAACTATGTTTATATATATTTTCACAGAACAATTAATATATGCACATAATATCGACAGAAATTGTTAAATGTAAACATCAATTTATATATAATTCAAAATGTATGTAACGTTAAAATATTAATTCGCCAAATTTAAATAAAACAATTTTAATATTAAAAAATTTTTTAAATCACATAATATATTAATTGTATAAATATAAAAAAACAGTTTTAAGTAAAAAGAAAATAAAGGTATACGTACACTAGTTCTAAAATATGAAGAACAAAACTAATTTTGGTAAACGAAAAGGCAAATAGGTCCTAAGTCAAGAGTAAGCTATTACTTTTGTTAACGGGTCAATAAACATAGATATATACCCAAATATTAAATTTACTAGTGACTCACAGAAGTACAAATATATCTAAATGTCTACGTAATAAACAAAATTAAATTATAGTCGTTTCATGTGATTTAGTTGATAATTTTTGTTTTGTCAGTATAGAAAGTGAGTGGGTGTATATAACAATTATTTTATTAGAATTAATGTAAAATAAATTATAGATTCAAACAAATTATACGAATAATTAAACTATGTGTAGCTTGAAAGTGTGAAGTTAAGTTTGTTCTAATTTAATATACAATCTTAAATCTGGTTTTGTTATTTTAGAAATAACTTTAAAATGTTTCGATTAAAAATTGTGTACTTCCACAATTCTGAAAAATAAATAAAAATGAAAAGCTGGTGAAATAGTTGAGCAAGATCATGAACACTCGATAGGATAAAATAGTGCATTAGGGTAACATAATGTATTATAAGAGCAAACTTACCTCTGTAAAAACAGACTTTTCTACCGGGGCTCCAACCCAGATCCACGATTGTTGTTTTGGCTTTTTTGGTTCGTGCAGAATGTTTGATTTAAGTGATGTCGTTGAAACTTTAGGTGATTTAATGGTTGGACTGACTGCTACTGAACGAGACTGAGTTGGAGATTTTGTAGATAGACTAATTGACGGGGAAGTTACTACACTGAGTGGAAAAGCTTTCGAATCCGTAATAGTTATAGTCCGAGGCACTATAGGAGTTGGTGCTGTTTTGACAGGAGATGCAGCAATTTGAACGGGTTTCATGGAAGTACTTTGCAATGGTCTTGCGGTAATATTTTGAATTGGTTTTGTGGGAGAACTTTGTACTTGTTTAATAATAATATTTTGCACCGGTTTTGTAGCAATATTCTGAACTAATTTTGTAGGAGAATTTTGTATTGATTTTGATGTAGAAATTTGGACAGGTTTAGCAGGAGCAATTTGAACAGATTTCGACGATGGAGACACTGTGGCGGCAGCGGAAATAGGAACAAATATAACATTTCCAGGACTAGGATGTAATTTTACAGGCGATTGTCCGGTAGAAACTGTTGATGCCCTTGGGGTTTGGCTTGGACTTGAAACTGGTAGAGTCGTTGGACGAGCAGCAATAATTTTAATTTTCGATTCACTAGTAAGCGTTGTAGGAGGTCTGGCGGCTATAGCTTTCACTGGAGAAACTGGCTGTGTGGTACATCGACTGTTTGTCGATGTCAATATAAAAGTAAGCTGAGGGCTCTGTGCAGCTGCTACCAATGGTCGTATCTGTTGCTGCATCATAATCGGAGGAGGAATCACCTGTGATGTTTCCATTTTAGGTTTGACAAAAGGTTGAGACGCAGTGGATTTTGAAGGAGATGCTAATCTTTCTTTTGGCAGCGGTTGAATTTTGACTGTAGGCGAAGGAAGAATATGGCGTTGAGAAGTTCCAATTGGCTGAGGACTTTGTTTGGGGGAGGGCATGTTAACAGAGGACGATGTGGTACTTTTTTCTTGAAGTTTACTTTCCGTAATTGTACTAGTTGAATTTGGAGTAGATTGCTGTGATACTTTAGACACTTCTTTAGATTCTTCTTGAGGTTTATTTTGAGTTACAGATGTATTTGTTGGAGTAGGAGCAGTTTTTGGAGGTATTTTAGACTGTGATTTCGCAGCAATGGAGCGTGCGTTGAAACGTTGTGATGGTGAAGGTATGGGCAAGGGTTGTGGGGTAGGATACCGCTGAAGAGTTTGAACAAATGGAGAATTTACAGGATTGATAATCACAGGTGTGTTTTGCCTTATTACTGGTTGGACACCTTGGATAGGTATATTCTTTTCTTGCAAATTAACTGGATGAGAAATACTAGAATGTATAGGTATTTGTGGTGCTCCAGATGATAAGTGTACAGGTTGACCAATAACTGTAGCAACATTAGGACTCTTCACAGGACTTTTTGTAGTATTTAAAGCTAGTGATGTAGCAATAGATGAGTTTGTCTGTGGAATAATTGATTGTGTATTAACAGGAGGAATAATTTTTGCTCGTTTGTTAGGACTTTTTCTCGGTGAGCTTTGTCGATGTCCAATAAATGCTGGATTTTGGCCGGGTGCAGTCAGTGGTGCCTTACAGGAGCTACCCACATTTGGATTTCGAGAATAATGCTTCTGTACACTTGATCTCGGTTCAGTTTGCTGTACAGGTTGCACGCGTTGCTGTTGGGGAGAATTTATAGTTGCATTTGATTCATTACTAGTAATCGATTGACAAATAGTGGTTTTGACAGTTGTCATGGATGGCTTTACTGATGCTTGACTAGTAGGTGAATCTGGAAAGGTATAAACTGATGAATTAGTCGGGGCAACGCGTTGCGTTCGTTTTTCTATAAGCTGGCCATACGTTTCTTCCATAGAAGGTAGTGGCATATTATTGGAACGTTTTGAAGGAGAAGAAAGTGACGATTTGGTGGCTTTCGATAGATTTGTATCACATGTAGTCATAGTTGTAATACATTCCACTGTGGTTGTAGGTATTCCTGAAGCAGCCGAAATTAAAGGGACAATTGTGTTCGCGATCGCGACATTATTGTTAGCACTTGGCAGAATTAAATTCTTAAATTCTGATTTTAGTGAATCATTTGTATCATTCACTTTTGGTTTTGTCATATTTAACTGTACTCCTGACTCAGTAATATTGGGTACGTTAGCTGTAAGCGAACTAGAAAATTCTGAACTTTTAGATTTAGAATGGCTATTTATACGTCCAATTTGCTTTTTTTTGTTAATTTCTGTCAGATTTTTATTTGTACTTTTTATAGTTTGTGGTAAACGTATATCCTTCTTCTCAATTAACGATGCCTGTTTATAAATTGAAGCGAGAGAAGAGAAATCAGTGACAGAAGCAGGTGTCGTTGATGGGGTAGAAGCTCCAGAACGAGATTCAGAATTGTCAATACTTTTAATTGGTGATCGAGTAGCTCCAGTAACTATATTAATAATAGCCGAGGCATTAAGACTAGCCATTCGTCGACCTCGAGTTGGTTCGGCATCGGTAGTTTTATTAGGATCTATACCTAATTCGCGCTCCAGCCGTTTGGCTATAAGAGTTTTCTTTGCTTGTAATGAAATGTGTTTACGCTTTAGTAATACATTTTTCGGTGGTATGGTATTGTTCTTCCCCTGAGTCTTAAATGGAATAGAAGTGCCTTTTTGTGATTTGTTCTGCGCTAGTGATTGAGATTTAGGCTTAACAATTTTGGGTGAAGGCAGGGTGTTATTCGGCGCAGATTCTACACTTTTAGATGATTTTAACTTTACAATAACCTCTTCAATAACTTTTGTTTCGGTTTTAACACTTGGAAAAGCTTCTTTTGATTTTGTGCCTACTTTGTCATTATACATAAGACTCATATAAGCAGAAGCATTTAAACTAGCTTCACGGCGAAACCGAAAAGTCGGTGCTTTTGATTCAACTTTAGATGCAGGGAATGATTTTCTACGACTATTGGTTGTAGGTAAGACTTTTTCATTATTTTCTTTTTGCCGATTGCCTAAGCGAGCGGTCTTTATTTCTGGTTGCTCCGTACTATCTACAATTTTCCTCTTTACTTTAACCTTTTTCTGAGAAGATTTAGATGTAGAAGGCATTCGATTTTTACTTTCATCTGCACGAGGGGAAGTCTCTATTTTATTCCCAGTCTTTAGTGAGCGACGTTTAGGAGTGGACGATAAATCTTTTGTTGTAAAAGTCTTATGTTTTGCAGATCGTAATAAAGATATTTCTGGTGGCTTTTGATCATCAATGTTGGTATTTTTGTTTTGAACTTTGGCTTCGGGTGTTTTTATTGACAGTTGACGCTTAGAAGCGGGTAATACCAAACTAGTGCTTTGCAAAGACTTCTTCCGTCTTAATTTTGAATCTGATTTACTAGCACATGACTTTTCAGATAATCGAGGTGAAGATTTTACAATAGTGGTGGTATTGAGTGGAGGAATTTCTGATTTTTTTGAGTAACTTAAACTTAAAGACGATGTACTGATTCGTTTTTTAAACTTAGTGTTGCTGAGGGATGACGAATTTAACTCAGCAGATTTATCTCTGGTTCTTGTTGAATTTGTGACGGCAGATCTTTTAACATCGTTTTCGTCTTTTTTATCGGAACTGGAAGTCGTGGGAAAAAGACTGCAACCGGTAGAACTATCAACCCCATACCTGGCATATAAATCAAAAAAGAGACGACCATTCTCACTATACGTGACTACTTGGCTTTTAGAAGTTCGTCGACCGATTGCATGTTGATCATTATAGCATTCCTTTGTTGATTTAACTATGGTCTTCTTTGATTTTTTATTTGTATTAGCAGGAACGATTTTGGCTTTCTCGTTTCTTTTTTTAGCCCCAGTTATTTGTTTCTTAGTTAAGATAACCTTTTTCTTAGCAGTCTTAGATGGCGCAGATGGGGCACCTCGACCACGCATTTCAACTGAAAATAGAAAAAAATAAGTATACTAATTAGATAATAAAAAATGAATAATTAAACTTTACTTTAGATTATGCATAAATTTAAGTTTTTAATTCAGAATGTTATTGGCCGAAGCTGATAAAATATGTTAATAAAGTTTGCATAAAAATTGTATAATTGCGTGGAAAAAATATAATTGCTGTCAAACATGCACCCATTAGCAACAGTCGTGCATTAAAAGCTAATGTAATGTGTATCAATCAAGACAAAAATTATATCATCACTATATAGGTATGTATATCCAAAATTAACTGAGTATAAATCGGTGGTTCGCTCTGGGCAGCATTAGATAAAATATAGAAGTATAAAGAAAGCTCTTGCTGCAATATATTTGTTGTATTTTACTACAAATATATCCCAGAACTTATATTCTTTACTTCTATAAGTCTCAGTAAATAGTGGGAAAATATACATGTTCAATATATTTTCTATTAACACTATGAACTTTCAACATATTTCATTTTGCCTTAACTCCTAGTTATTATTGCAATAGGTTTGAGCTATGCAACGCACTTCAAATAAACATAATAGATATTAATATATAATTAAATCTAGTTTAATTATTATAAAAAGTCAGGATAGAAAGGTGTCCCGAGCAACTTTTATTGATTAATATAAAATATAAACCCGCTCAGAGGTAACACCTCACTTTATTTTTTGAAATATTTTATTATATCTTTCTTAAATTATTGTTTTATTTTAGCACATATGTATTTTTATCACACAACATTTATTCCCCATTATATTTTACTATTTTAAGATGATTTCAGTTATGAGAAGCTATACATACATATGCTAATAGCATGTTATGAGGCAATAAATGTTTGGTAGATACTTGGTTAACATACATATACCTAGCACAAAGACGTATATTTGTGCTAGCAAGTCTGCTATGACATAATGAATTGCATTACGGTCATAATTTATTTATCTAGTATAGCTAAATTTTCTCACTCTATTCATAGGACAATTATGATTCGATTTAACTGTATATTCAGTAATCTATACCTGCTAGGAGATAAAGGAGGGTGAGAGAGTAAGCTGTGTTCATAAAGTAATGATAACTTTAAAATAAAAGATCGATTCATTAAAATTATTCCATATTCCTAGATTAACACACGATCAACGAGTGCAAATTTCGATATTAGTAAATGCTGGTAATTAAATTACAGATGTTTCAAATCAATTCAACGTTTTTGGAAGGACTGTCCAGCGCTTGATGAATAAGATTTTACAAACAAATTCAGTCGTGATCGTCAGAGATCAGGTAGATCTCGAGTAACGACAATTATACAAGATCGTTATTCATTAGAACCCACTATAAACTCTTGTCTCACAGCTCGTAGTCTAAGACAAAGATAACCATAACGTGAATGTGACCACTGTTAAACGACGTTTAGTTTCTGGTGTACTCCGTCATACGTGAGTAAAAACAAATCTTTATTATCAGCACGACGCAGACAACAGCGAGTGGAATGAGCCAGTGGAGAAGTGTATTTTCTCAGATGAAACTCCCATTCGTCTTGTAGATTATAAGCAGCGTCATTATGTGAGGTATATGATTGGATCTTATGAAAATCTCTAAACACGTCCTACAGTTCATTCAAGAGGTGGTTCAATAAATGTATAGGTTGGTTTCTGTACTGATCGTTTAAAAGCAGTTATTGGAGTTTCAAATAAGTTTAATACTGAATAATATATCCAGGTCCTCCAAGAACAAGTGGTTTCAATGAATCTTCCTGCTCTAAAAATCCAATATCAGTATGATAATGCAACTTGCCATACCAATAGAAGAACTCGTGTATTCATCGCGGAGGTGAATTTAGATGTTATGTAGTGGCCAGCGCAGTCTCCAGACATAAACCCAGTTGGGAATGTGTGGAGAATCGTCAAGTAAACGGTTTCGATTATTTATGAAATGCTCTTCGAGAGGAGTGGAATCAGATTCCCAACAACTTTTTCCTAAATCTGGTGAATTCCATGCCACATAGAATGCAAGATATTATTCGTAATAATGGCGGTTCCATTAAATATTGACTTTTTTGTAATCTGTAAATCACATGTTATACTTATATACTGACTATTTTTAATCTGTAAAACATAGTTTTATATGACCCTATACATATTTTATTGTTTTACATAACTATTGACTTTTGATTTTTAGTTTTATTTGACGATTAAAACTATTGTATTAGAGAAATGATAATCCCAAAACAGTGAAATACATTGATGGTATAAATTTTGTACATTAAAAATACATTAAATGTTAAAATATAATGATAAGTTAAGAAAGATTAAACAAAATATTTAAAAAATTAAGGTGTAGCGTTATTTTTTAGCAGAGTTGTATAACAAGTCAGATTATTAAATGTATGCATTTAAACTAAATAATAAATTACTATATTATGTATAAGCTAAATATCTCAAATAAATTTAGTAACTTGATATTTTTATTGTAATATTACAAGATAATATTAATTATCCCATCACTGACAAGCTACCATCTGTGATGCTGAAGCAGCTGTATTTAGCAACTCTAAAGTATTTATTATGAAATTATTGTGAATAAATATAGATAAAATTAAATATTGAATTTACCGGTTACTTTAAAATTAATACAGTACAATCCACTTATAACAAGCAAGTTAACTTGGTCCAGGAAAAATTTGTATATAAAATAAAATACTATATAAAGCTTCACCTATTGCAAGAATGGCAAGCATTCAACTTTTAACAAAAACATTTTTGGAGCATATACGTATCAGAACCAATGTTAATAACAAGTAACCACATAAGTATTACATAAGCTGGTAGACGTTTATGTGACTTTCTAGGTGTATAGATACAATTAATTCTGATTGACTGATGAGTGAAACAACTGGCACAAATTATTTCAGTTAGTCTGTAGGTACCTACTATATTGTACATGTCTAAGCATAGCAGTTATTAATTTGTTGCATTATCATGGCTGATATTAGCACTGATTTTTATATTCCTAATTTATTTCATAACATAATTTTGGGGTCTTTCAGATATAACAAACATCCAATATAGCAAGCAAATTTTTATAGTCCCTTTAATCTTGTTATAATTGGATTATACTGTAGTTGGTCTAAAATTAAAACATTTATTACTATTTACTAACTACCCATTTAAATATTTTTCTAAAGTAAAAAGATTTTTCTTGTCATTGGTTCAAAATATGTTGCATACAAAAGTATTATAGTTTTTAAACTCTGTTATACATTACTCTATGATTCACACATTGCCTAATACATTGTCAAATATTTATTTATCAATTCATACTGTGGTATAGGAATACATATAGATGACATGTATTTTTACCACTAAGACATAAAAGTGGATATCAAACACTCTAGTTCTAAATGTTTAAAGTGAACCTATTGGATTTCATGATAATTAGAACAATGCTGGTTTTACTTTTTGCATCTATAAGACTGCACAAAAAAACGATATCAATAAAAATGAGCTATCCTATATACCTATAATACAGGCACTAGTACTCTCCAACTACAAGAATCAAGGTACCAACATGAATCCCCAATAATTGTAGATAATGGTGTCAAACCTTTAGAAATTAACGTCTGCCAGTATTTAGAGGGTTGTTCAGACCACAGTGGCATTTTAAATTTCCTATATTAAAGATTAGGAATATTTTTACAATTTAAGCTTAATTTTCTTAAAATTCTTATTTTCAATATAATATATGTATGTATTGTATAACCTTTTTAAAAGTTATGTTGTCATGCATATGATTTTAAATGTATATAATATTGTCTTTATCTTAAAATGAAAATTAAATACACATATTATGTCATTATATTTCCAGATGCTTTTGAATATTAGTACCAGGCCAATGTACCAATAAATTCAACAAAATTACATGTACTAAATGTAATCTAATTTTTATTAACATTTTCCCAATGGGTATCTCAATGTTTGAGATATTCTGAAAGTGTCTTCACCTGACAGACATCTCAAGGTTTGAGATATTCTTTTAACATAGATTTAAATGCATTTCTAAAAATAGTTTCAACTGAAATGCATAGAAAAACGCAAAAGTATACTATTGGGTGAAGTTCACTTGACTCATTTATCAAATATTTGGCAGAGAACACATAAAAGAGGTTTGAATTTTTATTGCTTGAGGCAGACTTGGAGATGAACAAACACACTATTTAGAATAATGTGATTGGATAGCCATAATTTGCATTGCAATCTGTTGTTTTCTAACTGTTAATTAGTTATGTCCATTTAGTTCAGTACTGGCTTTACTAACAAACAAATTATTTTCCTATTCAGACAATTTATTTTGCTCTGCACTATATTTAGTTCATTCTATTATATAATTATTAAATTGTATTATAATCACAACATATATATCTATAGAATTATATTATATGATTGTATATGTATGTACTATATTATATGATTGTATATGTATGTACTATATTATATATAGTGCTGGTCACCATTATGGGAATGTTATAAATGCATTTATTGAAAAATAGGAATAGAAACAGACATCATATAAAATGATGCAATATGTTTTCACATTCAGTAATATTTTAGCTTATTATTAATGTTTAAAACTAATAATAATATACTACTAAAATAATATTTAAATATATATCTGTACATTTACTAAGGTGGTCTGTTGCTGTCAAAATTAGTCTTCTGGACTCTGTTTTCAATACAAAAGTCAATAGAGCATGTTGCACATGCAATTATTGGGTAACTACCAAAAACATGGTAGGACTGGTTTACTTCACTCTAATTGTCTGGGTGGTCTTCCTTTTATAAATTCTCTTACATGGTATGGGGATGGTTAGTGAAGACACCTGAAACATAGACAACAGAATAGAGTGACAGGGTAGTCAAAATATTATTACTGCTTACTGACATAATATATTCTATTAAATACCATGAGAGGGCTCCTATATTTTGAGCATGATATTTGGGAAATATAATCTAATTAAAAAAAGAATCTCATAATTATGTACTCATCTAAAATAGTCATATTGAATATTTGCAAGAAAAGTTATGTTCATCAAATGTGTTATTTTATTTACAAATTATCAAGTCTGGTAAATAATTTATACCATAAAATAGATATAGCTACCTTAGTTACATATAGTTATATATGTACTCTGTGATTTATACATTACTTATAGTGTTCAGCCTATAACATCAATATCTTAATTATTGTGCATATGCATTCAGCTAATTATACAAGTAAACTTTGTGCACAGCAAAATTTTTTAGCAAAATAATTTTATATTGGATATGTTTGTGCACTCAATGTCATGCTAAATAAGCATATTTTATGTAACTACCACATAATATATTATTATAATACCTGCATGATACCTACTTAGATCATGTATGCATAACTAAGGAATGCAGGATTATTACTAAATATCAATTGACAATAAAAAAATACTAACTTACAAAATTCAATTTCAAGTTTTATACAGCCATTGGGCAGACAAACTTTTTGAGATTGCAATACTATTGTTAAAATAACTTTGTTTTACATATTTTGACAATATTTTCTTTGTTATTAATGAATTTGAGAAATTTACATTCATATATATATGTAAAAATGTAGCTTTATATGCAATTTTAATAATAATTGTTTTGTCTACTATGTTTTGGTTGCTATTATTAATTATATTGTTTCTAACTGAAACTATAATTTTTACATACTTTGCATGTGGTTTTATATATATCATTAATATATTTATAAACTCTAAAATGTTATGTTTACAAGTTATAACCTAGTTTTAGTTTTTAAATCCGCCATTTTGGAATTTGGTTTCATAAAAAAAGGGCATCACACTACAGGAAAATCCTAAATTTTACGTTTTTAGAGACACAACTAACTCATATTAAGTGGAATTAAAGATGGAGGTGATGTACTCACTACATTTGTCACAGGCATACCATGATCTGTCAATGGCATCCTCAGAGTACATCTCATATATCAGTTATAATTTAAGTAAACTACATATTGATTTCTCAATTTATCTGTAATTTAGAGTGTTTTTTACAGATTTTAAGATAATGTATTATAACAGAATATGAATGGAAACATTTGTTGAATATGAAAAAATATATTAATATATATCTATTTTTAATGTCCTTCATGGAATCCCAATAACTTTGTTGGAATGGTTGGGCTGACAGATGGTTCAACAGATACTTTTATTAGATTTTCAATTAATTTATCAGATTTTTTTTCCAGATTTACACTTTTCTTTAGCTGTTGACAAATGAGGCATATTCTACAATATGGAAAAGGGTATATAGTATATTGTAAATATTACAGTTACTTTACATAAGAATTTTGAAACATAAATTTATATTAGTTTGGTATATTTTTTAGAAAAACTGCCAATCTAACTTTAGAAAAAGTTTACAAAAAGAACATTAGGCTTGATAAAATTTAAAATGTGTTTGTTCACAAATATTGTAATTTGATGAATTTATCAATTTGTTAATAAATCTGCTAAAATAAAATGAGAAATTACTGGATTTGTTAAAGATTGAAAATGAAAAAAACTATGATTAGTATAATAAAAATAATACTTATAATAAATCAGTAATAATTTGTAAATTGCTAATTTTGTGTGCAAATTGAAAATATGATGCCTGGTAATTATTAAATTTCTTATAAAACATTAAAATGAGCAAACTTAATTGAATGCTGAAATGGTTAACAAATTTATCACTTGAATGAATGCTTTTGGATGACTTTGAGTATCTACACAAAATTTTTTTTTATTGAAATAGAGCAAGCTGCTTACTAAAAGTTGGTAGATACCACTTTGTCAAAAAGACATATATTATGAACATAAAAAAAATTGTTAGGGTGTCCCATAAGTCATGTACCATAGGAATTTTAGATCTATTTAGTAATGTATGCTATAAATGAAAATACTGTACTCTGATTGGTCACTCTTTTTACAAACTACAGGTAATGAATAATGTTATTGTTAATTTAATATGAACTGTTGTAGATCAATTTAAACATTTATATTAACAGGGTGTCCACATTTGTTTTAAAAAAATTGAGGACATTCATTTTTTGAGGTGGACACAAAATTTACAAGGAGCAATTTATAAATTAACACAAAATTTGATTAGATTCTGACTGATTGATTGAGAAACCAAAAATAATATACACCTATGTACAAAAATATATTTATGCACATGATAAAAAGCATCTACAGATTATTATGTATACCTAATAATAAAATAGGTA
>JAYRBW010134890.1:0-15615 GCA_036023295.1 Invenusta paracnida
TTATAACAGAATTTATGTTTCTAGGGACAAACTAATTATTTTTACTTATGGCACTTATGTAATTACAGTACTCCCCTTGTCGAGCGACACCCTCAAGAGTGACCTCCCCGCTCCAGCGACCACTTTGACTTGGCTAGATCGGGTTTTACATTAAAAATGACCTCTCTAGGGTGACTCCCCCGCAGCGACCGGGTTTTGACCCATCATTTAACATTTTTTCCTTTGTAGAGCACACGTTAATTATTGATATGATAAAGTAATACATTATTTACAGAATCTGCCATGCACATTTTTAAATTCAATTTATGAAATTTTCTAACACACATAAAGTGAAAATTATGGACTTTTTCCAAAAGATCTAACGGTTTTATGTAAAATATGTAATCACGCCTTTGACAAAATTGCTCACCTATTTGTCAATAAATTAAATTGTTAATGCATAGATTTTTTCAGGGAGTAATTAAATCGATGAGTATGTACCTATAATTTTATCTCAATTACACATCAATAATAATCAATTACTATGCATTCTTATCATTCTTATCATTTGGCTTATTATGTATTATGTATTATTAGTATGTACTTGACTAACTATTTATGTATTAACAAAAAAGATTATCTCCTATGCCAATCGTAATAGTGCACAAATTAAACCTACAAAAGTCGAACCCCTAAAGAGCGACATCCCGCTTGAACGACTGTTTTTATAAAGATTTAATGCAGTCACTCTAGAGGGGGAGTACTGTATTTAGGAGTTAACGGAATTTTAGCATACCGTTAGAGAATTTTAGCATACCGTTAGGGAATTTTTAGTATACATTTAAGAGTTTAGGTAATCCTTAGCATACTTTTAGGGATTCATTTAGGAATTTAAGGAATTTTAGCATACATTTGAAGAATAATTTAGGAGTTTGGGTAATTTTTAGCATACATTTAGGGAATCATTTAGGAGTTTGGGGTGCTGACAATCACCTCGTAAAAACGCTTTTGTGAAAACTGTTATTTTATAAAAACAATTTTTTTGTTCAAAAGCGCGTGAAATTTAATTCTTATTGATTTGTATTATTTTAAAAATGCACTGGACTGATATTAATTCTAAAAATTGGGTCCGGTTTCTGACAGATTGTTACAAATTGCTTCCGGTTGAGATAGAACCCCATGCATTTAAATGACGCGCTCAAATTTTTATTTTGTTAGGAGATGGAGTAGTAGTACGTAATTGGATGCCCTCGTTTAATAAGGAATATTCTGATCGAATGGAAAATCATAAGTCATAATCTACACCATTGATTATATTGAAATCGCTGCCTTACTTTTTTAAATCGGTGCATGTATGCTCATAATAGCCACATAATTTTCCTGTCATACGGGTTTGAAAAACGCGCGAAAGTTTTTTGTTTTAATAACCAATCTTTAAAATTCCTACGCATTTTCAAATATAATTTTCACGTGATTACTTTTATTTTTGTAAACATTTTAATCGCGCATAATTATAAAATCTTCTCACAATTTTCTGCGTATTTAAACTTTTTAAATTTCCGTGTACTTTTAAATTTTAATTTGGCGCCTTATATACATAGCACCATACGCTCTCACACTTGGCGCAATTGAGTGGGTACGATTGGGGGAGCAGGGGAGGGGGGGGGGAGTCTATGTTCTTTTAAACGCACCTCCATACTATTTCAGTGACATTTCCCTAAATGAAGATTTACAACTTTTAGCGCTATATATTCACCATTGTGCACCCAAAAGAATGGTCACGTGACCATACCCAAAAATGTCAAAATTAAATAAAACGTTTTTTAAATGCATATCTTGAAATTAATAAATTACTGACTATTTTTTTGTAATAAATCATAAGTATGAAGTACAAGAAACAAATTTTTTTCTTGCAGGAAATAGGATGAATAGTTTTGATAATTTCATTAAAAAGTTTTACGAGAAAACTAAAAAATATATTTTGACAATTTTTCAATGAATTATATCTCAAAACAACTTTGTTTAACTTCATGCAACGTTTCAAAACTGTACTCTTATATATATGTAGAATATTAAAACATTTGGGTGGTGGGTGCGAATAGGCCACCACCTCCCGGTATCGAATCGCAAAAAAGAGCAGTGTATATAGTTTTATATTAATTCTTCTTTTGTGATCAAAACTTAAAATCCTAATTTGTCATAATAATGTAATTGTAAAAAAATATCTGTAAATATTTCAATCTTAAATATTTCAATTCTTTTATCTTTTTATTAACCTAAAATATTTCAATATTTATGTTGTAGGTATTAATTTAAATTTTAACCTGCAAATTTTTGTTCATGTGATTACTCCTGTAAATATTGGAAATATCTGAAATATTTTAATATTCCAAAGTGTTTAATTTTTGTTGCTGATGTCAACATTTTTAATCTTGAATAATATAAACCACTTGAAAATGTGTTAAAATAAATAAATTAATTAAAAGGGACCGAGCTTTCGATGTGATTTCACATCATATTCATGTTGAAAAAGGATAAAAGGCAAAAATAAAATACTTATATTCAGAGAGATGAGCTTCAGAGAAAAAATAATTTTCTATATATAAGTATTTTATTTTTGCTTTTTATCCTTTTTCACCATGAATATGGTGTAAGGACACTCAAATGGTTTTGATCCTTGACTTGACAGAAATATATACAGAAACTATAACGAAATATTAATTAAAACATTTGATTAGTATTTATATAATGCAAACAATGTTGATATTAGTACCTACATTGATATTATATCATACGTAAACATATTTATTGTAAAAGGATACATTAATCGACGTATTGGAATATTAACATTTAAAAATGGCATTTTTATCATAAATATAGAATAACCATAGTAACAATTTAAAGTATATTTATATCTATGATTATTATTTGAATAATTTGTAAGGATTATTGAACAAGTACACCTTATAAGTTCTGCGTCATTCTGTGTATTATTAAATATGAACCAATACATTTTTTTCTTGTTTGATTTCGATCAATGTGATTAAAGTAATAAATACATTTAAAAACAATCAATAAATTGGTCTGATTTGGCTGTGTTTATAATAGAAAAATATAAAATGAAGGACAATTTGGTAGTAATTAATTGTACTTGGCTGTATAACATACTTTATTCTGTTTACTTTCTTTTCTTATAAATATGTTTATATATTAGAGGAGTTTTTTTAAAAGATGTTTTCTCGTAATTCATTAATTAGAACAACGAAGAACTCTTCTAACGAGGGAGTAAACACAAATGAAATTAGATTAACATGTCAGGGATAAAGATCAAAGGAATATTTCTTCAGTGGAATATGTTTTTCTAAGTTAATTAATACACTGTTCTACGCATGCTTAGCAATATTTATGCTTTATACAAGCATACAATATTTCGTTCTTTACATTACCAATTAATAAAAATTATTTCAAAATATTACGAACAGTTTTTGTAAAATTATGAAAAATATGCTTACAAGTGTATTTTTCAATCTTTAGCAAATAAAACTACGTCCAGAATTAGTTATGTCAAGAACTATACATAATAGAGAAGTTACATTCTACATATATGCAATATAATACATATATATGCAATACTAAGGATTTGTTCAATAAATGTTCGAAATAAATTAACAACTATTATAATAAGTCATACAAGAACAACTATAATGAACTACCACTGTCTTGCTAATGATATTTTAAAATTATTATTTTATATTATTTTTATAATTTTTACTTTATTATGTGTTTTTGCTTCGTGTTATTACGTTTGGCTACATTTCTGGGGAGGTATACATTTGGCAATACATACTCGTAAGGTATTAATTATCACCTGCTTTATAAAAATATTGTATGTTTAAATAAAATAGTATTATTTTTTGTTTGTTTACTTATACTATGTACATATGTAGTATTAGATTGTTCTAAATTAAATATCATTATTATAAATATCGAAGTATGTGCATATTTATTATTATGTCATTTTAATTGTATTAATATTTTTAATGCACGTAATAAAATATATTTTCATTATAATAACTATTACGCTTATAGTAACTTAGCCTTTGTTACAATATGATATTATGTATATAGATATGTACGAATTAATATAAAATATAATATAATATTGCATAAAAATGGCATAAAATATAAAATTGGTAAATAAATTAAACATATTTTATTATTTTTATTGAAATGGCACAGCATTTCTCACAAGTTTTAATTATTATTTCTTTTCTTAAATCAAAATTGGATATTTTTATATGAAAATTTAGTGTGCAAAAAGTAAAACTAATATAAAATGTTCAATAATTTTTAAATTGCGTCTATATAAACGAGATGAAATAATCAAACTACTTGACATCATGATTTATACCGCTGCGGTATTTATTTGCAAAAGTTTGTCGCCACGCAATTTTTCACTCAGAACCCTAGATCTGATATGTAATATAAATATTTCTTATTTTGATATTTTTAGAATCAATTGGTAATTGTTGAAATAAATTCTATATAGTTCTTGTAATATACGTGTTTTTATTTGAACCAAAACATATTCGATAAAAGAAAGATATACATTTAACATTTAACATATAAAAATATAAGTTCACATTTTGGTATCACAAACTAATAAACCAAACAGTGCAAATTTTACTTCGCTTCTACGCCATACAATACACACAGTTTCTGGTAAACCATAAAATTGATACCATAAAACATTTTAATTAGTTTTTCGCTAATTATAAACAATCTGATTGAAAAGAGGTGTCTGGATAGTCAATTTTTTCTTCTATTAAACAAATAATTTGTCATAAATTAAACGCAAAAATTATTCGTAGTTTAATTAAACTGTGTCATGATACGTTTTGTGTGTTTACTTTACTAAACTAATTTATACTATTGTATAAATAATTAGCATCCATCAATTTACATATAATGATCCCTTAGCTTATAACAATATGCTATTATAATTTTTATTTTTATGCATAAATTGGATTTCATAATCGAAATCAATATTAGAAGCTTCAAAATTCGAAAATAAAAAGCAATTTATGTATGATGATTACATGCAAACTTTAATACACACTTTTGTTTTAGTATTCATTTTCAATAAATTCGATGACAATATTTCAAAACGTGAGATTTTTATGTAGTGTGTTAAAAATTCCTAGCAAAATATTATTTCCTATCGTTCATTAATTCTTCTTTTAATATATTTATTGGTTTAGCTTACTCTCCATGAACCCCAAAAGTATGAATTATTAATTGGTTTCTTGCTGATAAGTATCCAAATAATCTCCTAATTGCATATATATAATTCAATTAACTAGCAAATTGATTTCACTGAAACAGTGTAAACTGATATTATTGAAATATCATATAGAGGTCTTCTGTATATATGTGTATACTAAAACAAAATATTTAAAATCCATCCATAGGAAGGGTTTTTATGATTTTATGTTAAATTTCTACCTTGTTGTTTACTCAATTCATTAGTTTAAAAGCTATTATTTAACAAAATCGGCTGTCTTCACACTATTCAAAATTAACTTCCGTTTGCTTTACTAAATTAAAAAAGTACTTGATATATATTGTAAATTATTTAGATTACATAAGTATAATAATAAATATTTTCTTTTGGTTCATTAATTTTCATTTATATATTATTTTACAGACTGTGACATTTGATATCTACTCCTCAAAATCAGTCAGATTAAAAGCAAAATAGGCTAACAGTAAAAGTAAAATATTTATATATATTTTTATTTTATAGTTTTATATCATAATATAATTATATATCTATTACTATTAAAGACGTATATATATAAAATTGTATTGTATGTATCAATATGTGTATTGCAATTTTATAAACAATATTATACTTTGTAATATACCTAACAGATTTTCAAAAAAATATGACGTTGTAAACAAATAAATGTAAGTAGCCAAAATTATATAATAAATTATGATAAACATTAAACGTTTTACATAATCACATAGTCTATGCACATTAACTTGGACATAGAACACTAGCGTAGAAATATATAATTTTCAATATTATAACATATGTGATATTATGCTTGTATATGTATTTGTGTGTTTGTGGACATAAAATAAAA
Organism: Invenusta paracnida; assembly: GCA_036023295.1. Classification (NCBI taxonomy): domain Eukaryota; kingdom Metazoa; phylum Platyhelminthes; order Proseriata; family Coelogynoporidae; genus Invenusta; species Invenusta paracnida. The sequence goes on from JAYRBW010134890.1 coordinate 6,132, forward strand.
TACATGTCATATATATTACACTACAATATTAAATGTAGAGGCTTTGAATCCACAAAATTCTAGATTCAGCTAAAATTCTAAAGTAATGCTAAACTAATTCAATAATTATGCATATAATTGATGTAACAGTATTATGTATATCAATGAAGAATTATTCATTGTTCTTTATCACAGAAATTGGAGAACATTTATTATATATAAATGAAATATCTTTTAAACTAGATATTGTTTAATTTTTTTGAGTAAAAGTATAAATTATATAAAAATAAACATATAGATGATATAGCAACACAAATAAATACATTCTATGTATTCTTCGGTATTTTACGTATATTTAGAAATAATTTTTATTATAAGCTCTAAATATTACGTTTAAACATTATATTTTATATGAAATAATATGACAGATATTACATATACATCAATATTTTAATTAATATTCTATATTATTCTAACAAACTTGAATATTATTTTTAATTTATTTAACAATACAGTTAGAATATTTATATTAAAAGTATATGAAAATGGGATATGTAATATGAATATTATCAGTGAAATCACAACTTGTAGAATATTAATATATGAAATAATACTAAACCGAATTTATTAAATATATAGTAAATACCACAGAGTACTAACACACAGACAATTATTAATTTCGAATTCAGGTAGTTAAATCATAGGTATAATAACAAAAGAAAATCGATGTATTTTAAAATGTTTCCATTAATGGGTAGCAAATATATAAACTAATTACAATAGATTTTCATAAATTTAGAGCCAAGTAAATATGATTTCTAAACTATTTTTACGTGTTTATATGTATATGGATATGTATAATTTGTGACATCCATACCAAAAAGTATTACTCATTATTTTTATTACGAGGTTATTATTTTAAAGCATTATTTAGAAAAGCTTTATAGTAGCAAAATAATAGTAGGTATACAACTGCATACAATAATCATGAAGGATTAAACTGTGAATATTTCAGTGGTAAATACCATAAATAGAAGAGAGTAGGTTAAGCTTTCTTTTTAAAGAAGAATGTAGGTTAATGTTAATTTAATATAATAAAAATATTTTGTCAAATAATTGATTGATTTATCTTTTTTTGAAATCTATATCACGCATAACAATAATTTGTATTGAACATGCAAATTTAAATATTCAAATCTCTAGAACAAAAACTTCCTCAATGAAATATTAAAAACAAAATAATTATTAACGATCTCAAAAATGAACAATTAGTTACACATATATATATAATGTTTCTCCGAAATAATACATTGCAGCAATACATACAATGTGTAAAAGCACTACTTAAAATATGACTATACATATACAGTCACAAGCACACGTAAAACACGCAAAACACGCAATATATGCGTAAAATCAATACGTAAAAGTTGTAGCCTTCATAAATGTAGATTTGCAGTAGATAACTGTCGATGACTGACTGGCATATTATAGGTATGATACAAATAAAGTTGGTAATATCTTGCCATCTCTGATGATATTAACCTTAAAACTGATCAGAACGGCAACATACACCGAGGAGCTCATTTTATTCGAACAAAAGATGGATGACATTCTTGAAATAGGTTCATTGTATATTGATTACATACCATTTGATAGTGAAGTAATTTCGCCTGCAATATAAAGGAAGGAAAAGTTTATTATATTTGACATGATTTTCATTTCAAGAATGTAGACCATGTACACTCGTATAATATACAAACAGATTACTTGTTGGTTTTACAGCTTACTTTTAGTAAGACTATTATATATCTAAATAATGAAATAAATTTAATCAAAGGAATATTTATACTCATAGATATAATTAGGTACCTATATAGTATATATATAGCACGATTCTAATCAAAAATAGATATGATTGAATTATTCTAAAAGTGATTTCTATCAATGTCTGCATTTAATTAAACACTTTTATTTTAAATGTATTATTATAAATATGATATACATATGCTTCAATTATGAATATTATGAATATTATGAATATTATGAATATTATATATATTATAATTATTAATAATATTAGTTTGAGTTACATTTTTAGTTTCTACTTAAAAAATAAAAAAATATAAATTAATCTTTCAATATATGTATATATAAATAAGTATATCCAAATTTATCCAACAACAATAAAATGAAGCCTTAATAAAAGTTTGGTACAGAGTATGTCCTAAAAAAGTAAAAACGATCAATGCTATTTTTAACTACATTTAATAGCACAACGTTTTTCGACACAACCATGTCCCCTCTGCAGACCCATTACATATAACATTTTGCGTAGTAGTTTAAAATAAGAAAAATTAAATAAGAAAAACAAAAAATACACACAAGGTGGGCTAAGTAGCATTACACCTATTACATGAGATTGGAACTTTTTAAGGAGAAAGACGCAAAGACAGAAAGAATTATGGAGACTGAAATACATTTTAAAAATATTGCACCATTCAGCCGTGTCTACACGAGCAAATTTGTTCGACAAACCGGTTTGATGAACTAGTTTGAATGAAATGTGTGTCTACACGATAAGACTGGTTCGACGAACTAAATGTAATTCTTTTTTCTCATTGGTTCATAATTTTATATAGTTATGTTCCAAAATTTTAACTTAAAGGCGTATAATCTGAAAAAATAAATTCTCTGTATTCATAAAAATGCGATCTACTACATATTCACATCCATTTCTTGAATTGCCTCTGTTTACTATATATATATATGTAAGTATGTCTTTTCAAAATATACGTATATATAATATATATTTATTTTCAAAGCATGTATGGATCTCTATTGCCATTGCGTGCACAAGTGTTATGTATCTAGCATCCCATTTAAGTTGCATATTTATATTAACCGAATGAGAAGCTGCTTCACTGAGATGTAGCAGGCATACTGCTCCTCACAGTCATAGTATTTTCCTGTGTATTTCCCATAGATATTGTATATTACTTTTAATACAGTGTATATTTAAGATACAATATCTATGGTATTTACTAAATAGTTAGTATAGCAGTGTAGCAGTTTACCGCCCTGTCACAGGGGTCGTACCTCATAATGTATTATAACACGCGGCATAATATATAGCCTGTTGTAGTAATTCTCTGTTTAGTGGAGTTCACCTTTTGAAACCGGCAGTTATTGTGTGGTTACACTCAGCCAATGAGAAGCTGAGTTTCGCCGAGTCAAATGAAATTATCCAACACGTTTGATATCCAGATTTGGTTCGACGAACCAGTTCGATACTATTATAGTATCGTCTACACTATAGTATAGTGTAGGCGGGTATTTTCGAATGCATGACGAACCAGTTCCTCGAACCAGATCACTTTATAAAATTACTAACCAATGATAATACAGAGTTATATTTAGTTCGTCGAACTAGTCTTAACGTGTAGACACATATTTCCTTCGAACTAGCTCGACGAAAAAGTTCACCGAACCGGTTCGTCGAAAAATTGATCGTTGAGACACGGCTTTAGTAAATGTTCTATTGAAGGGATTCTGTGTTTTAATTAAAATGGCTTCCTTGATCATAATAACGGTGCCTCCTTTTTCTTAAAAGTTTTCTTTAATATTTCGAAATTATACATTGCAGCAATTGTAGGGTGAATAGAATTTAATGCAACAGGCCTTAATTTTCCCGAGAGAATTATAGAAATTACAAAGGAACAATCTTGCACTTGATAAAGGAACGAATTACATATTATACTTATTATGATGAAACATACATGTCTGAAATATACTGAATATGATTAACTCATTTCACCGTTATACCTATTTTATAATAAGACTCCCACACTTAGCAGATGGTATCTATAATAATGCACATCTGCTTTAATTTTTAATTTATATATTATAATTTATTATGCGGTGAATATTGTTTATCTAGGAGCATATTGTGTCACACCATTTATTTTGTAATTTAGAAACCTTTGCCTTACAAAAATGATATTTTTAAATTGAAAACAGAACAGAATTTGTAAAATCCTTCGCCCTCACGACATTCTGGGTTGCAATCAATACCTTGGAGGGATGAAACAAACGCAGCCCATTTCTAGCATGCACAAAGCTTCAAATGAATCGAAATACATAGATAACGCAAATTTATAAATAGTTGTGGGTATTAAAATGCTTAAATAAACGAAATATTTGAAATAGATTAGATAAAGTGTTGTGAATATATATATACATAGATTTATAATTTTTATGCTATAAATGAGCCGCTAGTATTAACACATTGGAATTAGGAAAATATTCTTTTCTTTTCAAAGTAAATGGTTTTCCGTTTTCAATATATACATTTGTACTAACTATCTAATCAATTAAAACCACTTTAATCAGAAAACTATAGACAAACAATACAAACTTCAAAACTCCAATTCATTGCGACAATATTAATTATTTATTGAAGTCATTCTTTACTAAAAAATCATTTCTAGATGGCAAAACATCATAAATTTGTTTCAATTTCTCAGTATTTCTTTTATTATATGTATTTAAAACAGTTAATCAAAAGATAGAAGCTGTTATTCATATCATACCACTAGAAATGCCGAAAAACTGCGTCTGTCTTGCTAAGAATTCTTGACGGAACTCTTTCTTGATCGGAAACGATTTCATATGACACATGTAAGCACTGAAAATGAAAATGTAATTAAATATGTTCTACACATGATGGGGACAAGAAGCATATTAAAAATTACACGACTTCCCATTAAAATAAAATAAATAATTAATGGTGTTAACATAATTTTGATATGTTTTAAATATTGAGATTATAGAAGGGAATACGGATGTTGCTTGAAGTAAAATATGAATATAAATATTAAGGAAATATTGTAATGATTGTTTTGGAAAACATTGTATATTGTATATTCATGATGCGCTAATTGCGCTAATATGATGGAATAATTATATTAAAAGAAATTTATTGCATTCTGCCGATTCTACAGATTCTGCATTCTACAGATTCATTTTATGTAATGGTGTGCAAAACATATATCCCATGGAATATCTTGATAAAATAATTAAAATTCACAATTCTATAGCAAAAAGCTCTTCCTGCAAAAAAATATGGCAGGCATTTTATCCCTCTCATATAATTTTCCCCTCGTACATTTTACATTTTTATTTCGATTGTTCGAGTATATTCAATAAGTTAAAGAAAATTCAATATTTTGTAAACCTTGTTAATTTTGTAGAAAATCATTAACATATATACAAGAAATTATTTTTATATACATATAAAATGATATCGTTCATATATTTTTAAATATCACAAATGTGGTTATGAATTTGTTAAATATCTGTATCATATATCAGGTAATAAAATTATACTAATTTTCTGACAAAAGTTGTACTATGTATCTTACTTCAGGATCATAAAGTAATTGGATAAATTGTACAAGACATTTATTCTAAATCTCTTAATATACATGTATAAGACATGTATAAGACATTCAGAATACTTGGAAATTTTTCGTATTAAAATTATCTTGACCCCTATTTTTATAATGGATGATTTCTTTTTTACCGAGTTGTAATAAATATTTATAAATAATAGACACACATAAGAATATACCTGAGCTGTTGGAATGGTATAGATCCCACTCTTGATCCTTGTCCCATTCTGAAACAGACGCAAGTCAGAATAACATATTTTACACGATTCATAATTATCAGAACAAAGGCGAGTCAAGTACAAATACATATAAAGTAAGACAGTGTACGCAATAAAGGCTATATTTATCTGTATATGAAAAGGATTTTTATATGGTGTAACTAATATATATATTAACAGATCAACAGATATTCTTATAAGTTAACTATAAAGTATGTATGTGTCTTTATTCAGCCAAAAGAAGAATAAGAAAAATCATTCTTCTTAATATAGTAATAATACTTAATAATTATTAAAGATGAGATTTATTAAATGAACCGATTATGTAGGCTGTCACATGTATGTGGGAAAATGCACCAATTTCACATTTTTACTCGAAATTTTAATAAAAAATTTAAGTGGAAAGTCTATTCAATTTTTAAAGTTTAAGGAAGACTAATAAATTATTGAAATAACTGTATTCGTTATGTTTTGCTGCAAGAAAGGCAAAAACAGTTTGCGTTATATGTATGTATATACACTGTTTGTAAAAAATATAAGTATAACTTCAATACATTTACAGTGAAATTATAGTACACATACAGCACAATTACAGTACAATTACAGTACAATTACAGTTATATAATTACAATGTAATTAGAGTACAATTGCAGTACAATTACAGTATAAAATCAGAACAAGTATAGTACAATTACAGTACAATTACAGTACAATTACAGTACACATTCAGAACAATTACACAGTACAAACTATGTTGTAGGTATATAATTATAGTTTCATACACATCAGTTACCTATACAATATTGGCGTTATTTTTATTAAATGTTAACAATGTTTAATGAATTAGTTAAAAATACTTATAATAAACAATATATTTTCACACATAAAACCTAATTTACTGACATGTAATTTTAAAACTTGATTGAGGTCAATTTAGATTCCCCAATACATCTATTATTTTGGGAACGAACACACGTTAAACATATCGTCATTATTTTCCTATACTAAGTTAAAGGAGTATGTTTGTCATTAATATATGACAATACAATAAGATAGGACAAGCTACATACAAAAAACAATGCATGGATGTTGTTTTTATCATCATTACTGTTCCTGAACGGAAGGTAATTAGACTGAAAGCCAACCTATGTTTTACTTACACAAACAATATGCAGAAAATATGTGCATTACTTTTACCTTGTTGTGAGAAGCTTAATGACAAATTCCACTAATATTTCACATATTTTGAAAGATGCTTTTTTTCAAGAATGTCATTATAGTTTTTTATGCAAATTAAGACATTTTCAATATTTCATAAAAAGGATGAACTAACTATTTTTATAATTTATAGATTGGAGATTTTTTTCCCTTCATTTACCTAGAAAAAACCCCCCAAAAAACTACATAACTACAACAAATAAAAAAATATACACATCACATTAAGCCGTTTCGCTATATATAACATAGTAACACATAAAATGTAGCTATGCGTTATAATACTACAAGTTAGTAAAATTTATTTTTTAAATCCATAAAAAATAATATATTCCAGTTGATATAATGATAATAATCCAGTGCCAAATGATATAATGGAAGACTTCACGAAAATTTCTTTTATATAACGAATGTTTGTGAAGTCCTCGGATATAATTTCAGCTTCGTCTGATTTAACTACTTGGGCTATTCATGATAATGAAAAGTAAAATTCATACTTCGCGTTTAATTGCGATATAATATATTTTTTTAGTAAGTAAAATATAGTTTTTACAATAAGAATTTTTTTGGAATATTCTCATATAAAGCTTTAAAATTAATATTATTCATAATAATATGTAAGTGGTTGCAAACTAGAAAGTGATTTTTAATAATTGTTTTGTAGTATCATTATTATCATTAACCAAAAACGACGACAATTTTACATTGAAATAATAATATTTTTGTAATCTGGACAATTGTATTAGACATTGTTTATTTGATAATAACATATTTTATCTGCTATTTATTTGATATGTCTTTGATTTTGTTGCGTTAAATATGGTAGTAATATAGATAAAACTGCATAATTGAAAACAAAGTAATTAAATAAGCTTCTAGAATTATTCTAATTTTTTTCTTAAGTTTAATCATGCAATAGTACAGCAAAACTTTACAAAGTGTATTAAACATTCTACAGAAAAATATCTTCCAAGGCACTAACTTAATTTAATTTTAGACAACGTTATCCTATGAGCCTTAAAGAAATACGTGAATATCATATTTGCAAATGAGTTACATAAAATGCCTCTTTTATTCAATAAGCAGCTTATGTTAGTTTTAATGTGCATACATTTAAAACAACTATTTTATAGATATCGGAAAATAATATTCTTGAGTATCATGCAGCGATTTATAACGAATCGACTAATTCATTAATGTTTAAAACTCTACACAATAAATTTACAATTAAGCAAATTTAAGTATCTTCGGCTGTTTAATATTTTCACCATGCAAATAAAATACAATAAAAGTAAGGGATCGGAGTATGAATAAGCTAGAGACATTTAATACATTTATATGGGGATATGTTATACATAAATTTTCATCGAGGTGAAAATTTCTACAATTTAGCATTTTTCGTTTCAAAGTAAAACTGGTGATTAAATAAAATAAATTCTAAATTTAGATGATAGCCATAAATACATTTCGAAGAGAGTTACTCCCCGTCCATTTTTCTACATTTGCATATTAATATAAAATCGTTCCCTCTATGAATATTTAACCTATTATAACCAACAATAGAAAACAAAACTCAATATAGCAAAAACCAGAAATTGTGTTTAAGCTGTATATCACCCATATTTTATAATAACAGTAATTTTTAATTTGCAATATGTTGGATTAAAAGTGCAAATTTGATGAAATAATTAAAATATAATACTTCATTACAAAAGAATATTATTAGATTATATTAAAATACAGTTTTTCTTTTATGACATTTCTACAATAAAACGACAATATTTCAAACTAAAGGTATACCTAAAGTTTAATTCTTTAATCAAATTTGCACTTAATCCAATATATTACAAATTATAAATTATTGTAATAATAAAATATGGGTAATACGGTTTAAACTCTTTTTTTGTTATAGAGTTTTCTATTGTTGGTTATACTAGGTTAAATATTCAAAGATTGAACGATTTTATATTAATATGCAAATGTAGAAAAATGGACGAAAAAAACTCTTTTTAAAAAAGATATTTTATGACGTTAATCTGTGAGTGAAATTATCTTAATGAAATACCAGTCGTACTGTAAGAGCTTTTCCTTCGCCTGCTCAACTGAGTGTTGAAATGCCGCGTCCCAGAATAGCGGTGATTGCCAGATTGGCTGGTCCTTGAGGAAGGTATAGAGGTAGAGTGGGTTTCGTTGACCTCCTCCTGATTGGACTAAAAAAGGAAAGGAGTGAGGTAAGTAAGTCAAGGTCATTCTGATTGGATGGAAAAATAGTTAGAAATGGGGGGACGGACAAGTCAGTCTCTTTGTCCTGTTTGCATTTAAAGTAGCGCAGAAAAGGGGGGAGAAGTGTGTTATAAGCAGGTGAATATATAATAGTAGATGTGTAGATTTTTTAATTACTTTTAAATCACACAAAATTTGTTACTCCAATTTACAATGAAGCATAATTTAAACCATAAATAGGAATTTAGATTTTTTATTAAATACACTGCTCTTTTTAGTGCTAACAGAAACTAATGCTGTGTAGAAGCAAATCATTCTCTACAGCATAGAGTACACATAGAGAAACGACTCATGTGTTTTGAATGTATACATTTTAAAAATATATATTAAAATTCA
>JAYRBW010134901.1:0-15614 GCA_036023295.1 Invenusta paracnida
TGTACCTAATACTTTTTGTGTTAGTAACAATTCATAATTTGGTTTTCTTGCGTCTCGATTTATAACCTATTCTGGTTCCATTGAAAAATCTTGAGTTTAAGTACGAAAAGAATTTTTATATATGGTTCTTAAAATATTTATTTGACATAATGATTACAAATATAGTGTTGCACATTATGAGTAATGGCTAATTATTTTAGTGTTATATAGCAAGCTGCTATCTCATTCAATAAGTTTAATATGCAAAATCAATCTATGGATATCCAAATACATTTTACAACATAACTATAATTATGCATATTAAAAAGAATTAATTGAAAAAAATGTTTGTGAAGTCGGACTACAATCAATCATTAAATGACTTTTTATTAAAACTAAGTACTTAGTTATTAATGTATGAAGTTGTCATTATTTACATTTAAATAATTTCAAAAAATCATTTATAATAGACTATAATTTATTTTTCGAGATAAAACAAACAGTTTTAAAATCTAGAAACAAATTTTGAACAAATTATGAACCTAACTTAGGAACCTAATTATGAACCTAAATTATGAACCAAATTATGAACCTAATTATATATATATACAATATATATTGAAAAAATTTGCAGAAAAATAAGTTAAATTGATAATTACTAACTGTCCCATTTGCAAATAATAATTGCTCAAATGCAATATATATATATATCATTTAATATAATATATAAAATGACATTTAAATGACAAATTAATCAACGTAAACTAGACCACTATACTAAGTTAGAATTGAACAAATAATATTTATAACAATCGTATATACATTACGTACTTAACATTAGTTTCATTATTTATTATAACTAGGTTTATGACACAATGTCTAGCAAATTTATGCTTCCGTTGTATCATAATGCAACTTTATACATAGTATTGCATATTGGAGTTACATAAATTGAATCACTATTATATTTACTAGCTTCTTATAAAGTCATCGTCTAAAAATAATAATTCACCTCAAACTGTCGTCTTCCAAAACGTCAAGTTATATATAGATATTTCAAAGAAAAACCTAATTATATTCCGTGAAATCAAACTGTGACGTAGTCAAAAGAATGGCGATAACTCTAGAGTATTCTACGCTGTCTATTCAACTTCCATTTGGGAGAGAGAACCGGACGTGACATACGAAGCCAAACTCGTTGAATGTTTCCTCTTCTGAATGGTGACCGTTGTCTATCCGCTTGTCGGAGAGATGTTTCTTAATTTCCTCCAGGTCCCAAATAATACAGAGACTGATGTAATCGGGAAGTCCCACTGCAGTTATTGGAATCCTTCCAATTGAAACAGAATTTATTAATTGCAATTTTGGAATGTTAAATAAATGAAAAAAGGAATTATTCAAGCTCCTCTAATAAATTGCTTAAAAGTGTATTATGAATAATCATTGAGGTTGCGTACTTTCTTTATTGAGATGTACTCATAAGGTACCTAAGCTATACTTTTTATTAACATAACTATGAAGGACCTTGATTTTATTGATCTAGTGTATTCTGCATCTTCACAAATCTGTTACAAATCCAGTGAATACTGAATATGGAATTCTGACATTCTGATATTCATAAGTAATAGTTTTATTACAAAATAATTAAATATATTTATTTATTATGAATTATTTTTCTTAAATAATATTACTGCCTGGACCGTGTGATTCAAAATGATAAAATAATAAATTGAAAACATTAATTTTTCAATGTAGATATAAAAGGCAATTATTTATATTAAAAAAGCTCTACATTGATGAATATTACCAATTTAAAAAAAATTGAAATGGATATTAGCTAATTAAGTTGCAAATCATTACACTTGCTTATAGTGTAATTATTTTAATCATAAGTACATAGCAAAACTCATCAAAGAATCTTAGTAAATTTAAGTATTTCATTTTAAAAAATAATACAAAGTAAAAATGCACAGGTAAAGATATAAAAATGATTTTCTAGGAAAACAAATAATTTATTTGAGAAAGTATTTGCAGCGGAATATTGAGTTATAAAATATAAATATAAAATTGAGAAATTAATTAATTACTACCAAATATTATAAATGATTATCTTAACAAAAATTATGTATATTCCAATATATATATATCAAGAACTATTTACTTTAAATCATAGTATTATAGTATTATAGTAGTCCTTGATATATATCTATATAACTTAGGTAGTATCGCTTTGGTAAAAATTGCTACAATAGATCTTCATTATTTTGACTACAATCTTACTTTTTTAAAGGTCACGCTATTTCAAATATATATAAAGATTCATTTTTATTCAGTAATAGAATTATATATTTAATTAAAAGTGAACATACCTTATAATAAGTAACATTTTTTCAACATTCATCCAAATTAACATGGACACAAAGAAATATATAACAGTCTCAAGCAGTGCATACCTACCTATAACACGTTTAAAAGTAATATTATATGGAGCTTTAATCTGGAATTTAGTTTGTACATATAACATACAACACGTTCTAAAGATATCTAATTTATTATTTCTTCAATGTTCATACAACTAAAATCTGGTAACCATGGTTATACATAAAGTTATAAATTCAAGACACAAAAAATGACCTGCAAACATACAAAAACGGAAGGCATAATAGTTTTGTAGTACAAATAATCTGGAAAAAGTGGTTTCCCATATACAAAGCTGCAAGAATAAGTTCCGAATCCAATATTTATGCTTGTAAGAGTTGAACGTCATACGAAAGGTTGAAATATCTAAGAATGATGATATGCAGTATTTATAAATGTTTTTGAGCAGTACTACATTTAATTATTTGAAATTATTTTCCTTTTTATACGTATATATTTTTTAATTTGTACTAGCTTGGAGTGTAAGCTATGTTAGAATAATCGTAGGAAATTGTATTAACTTAAGCTACTATAGGTTACGTAAATTTATTCTGAAACGGATATAGTAAAAATATATATATATTTGTTACACGTTGTAGGAATATTATCAAATTATCAAATAATAATTTGAAATATTTAAATACTTATTTTTCTATGTTACAGGATCTTATTCACAATTTACAATTTTGTAATCAAATAATTGTTTGTTTAGAATCACATTAAATAATTCTGAAACTATTAAATTATGCTTCTATGAAATATAGGTAAAACAAATTGTATATCAGCATACAAAGAGGTTTAACATGTAAAAAATGTTCTTGCTCCAAAAATGATAACTCTCTGATATTGGTTGTAATTTATTTTCCAGAAGCACAGAAGCCTTAAATGCTTAAATAAACTAATCAATTGAGTTATCTTTAATATTCATTATAATATAACTTTCCTCACAAATAACTGTTGCTTCTAATCAATTTTAATCAATAAATAAATTCTAAAATCTAATTAATTATATAGAATTCATTATAGAACAAACGAGACTGTTTAATATTCATCTCACAATACAATGTAAAAAATTACTTATTATTTAATCAAAGCTATTTTCCGTGCTATATTATGCAACCGGTATTGAAGCCGTTAAACCGGTATATATACTGTACATGCGTACATTAAACCGTTTTAGTGTCATTTAAATTATAAATAGATAATTATACCTTAGTTTACACTAAATATCAAATGCTTCATTTTTAAATTAACGACTTTTGACGATTTAACAAATATATTCCGTATTTATTTTTCCGTTTCTTTGTTTTTAAGATATTTTTATGACAGAGAACTGTCCTTTTTTTCCCCAGGTTGTTTGTATTTAATCAAATTAAATTATCAACTGTTTATTTAGTTTATAATTTTCAATCTGCGTTTAAAATACTCATTTACAAACCACCGGACTCCTATTAACTAAATAATAAGATATTTATCTATACCCAAAGAGAACTTTCTTTTGTTCATTATTGTTAGTCATTATTGTTTCTTTTCTCCCTCTCTCATTTCAAAAGTGCAAATCGTGAAACTGTTGTTCTTTCACTTATCAATAAAAATGATAGTTTCACTAACTTATCGATGAAAACGGCCCACTGAATTCCAATTGACACAATTGATTTTACGGTGTAATGTTTATGTATCGATGAAAGGAATCCAAAATAAAGAAGTCACTTTGAGAACATTTGTAAGTATAGATAAATATTAAGACAATTTATAAAATTTCGAATTTTTAGAAATATTTTGTTTTCGAAATACTCTGATTGACTGAATGAAGCACTTTAAATATAATAATATTTCTTCAATACAAACAGATTTGTTTTATATGTATAACGACCGAAAATGTTAATAAAACTTACTTTGTTTTATATGCTAAGTTTAGACTGCATTTCAATAAAATATGATTTAAATCAAATTTCTATACAAGTCAAATATATGAATATTTTATAATTACTTCGAAATCGAAATGCACGCTTAGTGTTAAATTATTTCGTCGAATAGAGTTAGTATTTTAATTTAGGTAAGAATTTATTTATAAAGCTTTATATTTTAAATTAAGCATATATGCAATGCTATAATATTTAGGAAGTTATTTTTAATTTAAATAAATAAAATACAGTTATCAGTAAACATTTTAGACTGACATTGACTACAAAGGCTATGTATATTAAGTTCGCGAAAAATACTACAAACTCTCATTTGGGTTTTGATTTAGTAATTAATTTAAATAATTAATCAAAATTAAATATGTATTCGATCTTTTTATTGTAACTTTCCACTAATGGACATTAAGGTCTAAATTAACATTACTAAAAGTAGTTTCAATTAGTTTCAATTCTTGTATGTTTTGTAATTATCGAAAATTATGTCATTTGTTTTTATGTGTTTAATTCATTTCAAATAAGCTGTTAAAATGTTGTTCAATTTTAGAGATTGAGTAAATGTTCAGTATTTTTTTATTTTTTGGTTTTGTATAATATTCTTTAATGGAGTAATATTTTCCATTTTTATATATTTTTTCACTGAACAGCAATTGACAGTTGAACTAACTCAAGTCAAACATTTAAAGAAATGCCACAAATGTGGTAATTTTATATTAAAGGGATACTACAGTATAGCTAAAATAATATGTAAAAATTAATATATAATATATATTAGTTAATACAAAGTAGTTATTGACTATTTTTCATGTTGTCAAAATTCATGTTTGCTGTGATTGTTTCGGTTCTTATTTTAAATTACGATTGACTTCTGGACAATCGAAGCCAATCGATACATGATCTTTCCAAAGAAAAATTATATACATGCTCATGCGTCATTTGAATAAACGTAATATTTTTCTTGCAAAATACATGTAAATGAACTCTTTAAAATTTTGAAACTACAAAAACAAGACAAATTTTTAACCAGGAAAATACTCACCATCTTTGTCATAGTGTGCCCAGACCTCGGCAAACTGAGTGGCTGTGAAATTGTTGAATTTCTTAGTCTTTTCATTGCAGTATTTCTTGAGAAAATTGAGCTGACCCTCTCGACTTCCACCGCAACTATCTTGGGATCCAGACTTCGTGATCAGAGGGATCGTTTGCGTGCTCACTTTCCGCGTTGAAGTAGTCGCGGAAGTTGTTGGCGTTACCACGTGAGCTTTACTCATAGTCGTCTAATTTGAAAGCAACACTATTACTATTTTTGGAAACTCGAAAACAATTGACTTGATATAATTAATTTCGTTCAGAGTGCTAGACCAACTCTCAACCACAGTGACTATCAATGTGTAGATAGGTACTCCAACCTAAAACAGTCTGTGGTGATGAAATTGAAGTTACTGACAACTGACTACTAAATATCTCCGCTTTGATTTTATTTTCAACTTACATTTATCTATTTTTATCTTTATTTTTCTGTCGTTTCCTCACTTATTATTGTAGGTAGGGAGTGAAAGAGAGAAAGCTAAAACGAATCTAGAACAATCCACCACAGTAAAGTCGTTAGATACTAGTAAATAGAAAGACATAACGTGTTGGTGACTTACTAAAAAGGTTTAATTTAGATTGTCCAATCAATTTGCGTCGCGGAAAACATTAGTTCCTTATTCTCTCACTCGCTTTCCCATTCAAACCTTTTGTAAAAATGTTCAGTTAATAAGAAAATTATACATGTATATGTGAATGAGCATGACGTAAAGTTGGATAAATATATACATCCTTTGATGGGGAATAAGAATATTAACTTCCTCTTCGATAAAAAGTAATAAATAAGATATGAAAACTAACCACCACCTACGATTTCATATGAGATATATGCATATTATGAATGTCATTGTCGTATATAGCTACATATTGGTATACTGTGTAGATGGAAAATGTTAAATGCAGGGAATACTGAAACTAGTTTTTTGTAGTCCCTGGTGAAATGTTAACACTTTTTTAAATTAAATACTTTTATTGCTTATTTTTCCCTTTAGGGTATATATAACTTATTATTTCCTATCTAATTTAGCCATAGAATACAGAATGTAGTAGAAATTTCATCCTCATTAAACGTGGAATTTTCTTGAATGAATATAAAATATTTATTAAGTATAAAAGTATCAAAATATGTCCTAAAACAGTGCAAGTCATTATGTATATAAATATATATGTTATAAGTTTCGAGTTTCGAGTTTATATTTTCATAGATTTACAGCTAATGCTAATGTATGCCACCATTTTTGTTAACTACTCGTATACTTTGAATTTGAGTTATAATTGAAAATTACTTCAAAGTCGAATCTTTAGGGATCTTAGAAAACTATCTAAAATACCAATATTATAATAATAATAATTATTGTTATATAGTTCATTTATAAAGATATTTTATTATAAGATATATTAAAAATCACTTTATTATTTCATTTTAGATATCTAAGAATTGTATAAAAAGGATAGTTAAGAATATGAAATGATAAGTTTTTGGTACAGCAGAGACTACAGCAGTTGAGCTACCACTTTATATTTAAAATATTTAAAAATGATTCAAGGAAGAAATACTAATATTTAAGAAGATTGAATGCATTAGATGATTTTTTTAATATATATAAATCCAAAATATATTTGTTGTTTGTTTAATATTGCTTTGAAAAATCGACAATGATTAATTTTAAGAACAAGTAATTCTGAAGTAGCTTATAGGTGTACTTCAAGTCTTCATGTCAGCTATAGAAGGATTACCATCATTGTGTATTGTAATTGTAAACATTTTATTTTATGACAAAAATTATCGCTTTTGATTGTTTCATTAAAGTATTTATATGAATATAATATATACATTGCAGAACTGTTTTGTGTATATATTTTCGCAAATTAGTTTTTAAATTTAATTCAATATAATTTATATATTTTTATAGATAACATAAAAATAAAAATATAAATATATAAATACAATTATAAAAACACACATATAAAGGTTATCTCATAACACTTTATGTTATTGATCTGATCAATGGTATGCATTTTTCTTGGACAGAGACGACATCGTAAGGTACCTATGCTGTTAAGTTAGGTGGCATCCTAACCGACAAAACGCATTCACATACTACATATACTACAAAAACTGTGCAACATGTTGTAGATAAATAATGAGTTAGGTATGTGTGTCCAACAAAACTCTATATGGGGTGTTCAAATCGGACAGTACCATATAAGTACTTGAGGGTTGTAGTAAGACGTGGTTATTGACTAAACAAGCTATTATTTCAGGTGAATGCATAATCAAGGAATAATCATGTAGCAATAGGAAAGAAAAATTAGTTATGCAAAATATTCTATAGTATTTATGATCGGGTGCAGGAATATTCTGCAGCAAAGTAGGCATTAAGATCATCCTAATGTTGATATTTACGGGTTGATCGTTATATGAGATAGTTGTTAAAATAAATATGCGCTAACGTGTGTTTATGTATATGTACATATATTAATATACTATTTAGAAAAATTTGCATGATCAGCATATCACTGCTGTAGTATTCTTTATATAAATTTATCTAGAAATATATACAGTAAATAAATTTGTTCTATTTCATGGATATTATAGTCTCATTTGGTATTCTATCTCTGATATTTGATAATATGCACCTTACTATTAATTCATTTCTGTTTTTTCGTGAATGACTACTCGATTCCAACTGGCATGTCGATACTCTACTTATATATATATAATATTAAAATATGATGATGTATAATTACTTATTCTTGTCGATTAATTTTAATGTACAATATATTGCACAACAGGAAAATATTATTTTCAAATGTAAAATATATGTACAACTCTTAATTAGTATACATATTATGTAAGCTAAAAAGTACCTATAACTGTGAGATTTAAATAATAGTGTAATGTAGTCAATGAATTATATAAATATTTTTTGTTAAAAAAATTGTAAAAAATTGTAAAGAATTTAATTTAAAACAATTCCTTATAAAACCACGATCATTGAAATATTTATATTCACATGAAAATTATTTGCATTTTTATATATTATTAAATATTATTGTATAAAAATGTTTAATTCTCCATGGATAACTAAAATATGTTAGTTTTGTTTTTACTTTATCCTACTTTATAAACCTATTACGTTCATATTGATGGTATTTACTACAGTATAAAATATTGAAAACATAATAATATTATTTGTCGTTCTAAAGTTAAAACACGTGCAATGTTGATGTTTAGTCTGCCTTGTTTTTAAAGAGCATTGGATATATTCTATCAAGATATGGGAAACAAAACTGACAAACAAAACGAAAAATATGAAATGTAGACTGAAACTACAAAGAGGAAGAAAAAGAAAGTTTTCAAGTTTTTAAGAGTTTTTTAGGAAAATATAATTTGTAATGAAAAAGGAAGTTTATTCCAAACAGTCGGTTTAATAAATATTAAACATCGAAATAATACAATTAAAACACAGATCCATCGCATGCAGATAACGATATATACACATGTGAGAGGAATATACATATTTTTATCAACATTTCTTTAACATAAAATGTCTATATATATATAAAATAGAAATTTAATAATGTAGATATGCGTGGGCTCTAAAATACATGTATGAACTTATATTGAAATTAACAAACCGGAATACACGCATATTAAAATGTGAATTCAGAGTTAACAAATATTTGCAAAGCTTTTAATGGAATTTTAATGTAATACAATTATTTTGCATTGCTGGAGATATACTAAAGTATTCCATTGTAGGTGCTGCATGGTGTTAATTGCAAGCTTTTTAAACATCAACGCATATATTATTAAATGGGTTTCTTAATGGGAATATTATTATCCCGACTCTAAGATTTCGATTATTCTTCATAAAAGAGTGAAATTGGCTATATTGTAAGAGTTTCAATTGAAACTGCAGAGTTAAAATATAAAGGTAGTCGAAGCGTCAGTTGTTATCTAACTATATTTTATTGGTTTAAAATTAGATGGAAATTAGATGGTGAACAATCTGCAGGGCTCAAACATGCCCCCAATTGGCTGCAAATGTAATGAAAAAGATATTAAATGTTGTTAAACATATTGTTAGGAAAAATCACAGGAGCTTAAGTTTTCGTGTTTTTTAGATAACAATGAATACAAAAATAAAACAGGTGACGGATTACACCCCCCCCCCTCTCCCCTTGGTGTATCATTCGGGTATGACCAACAACATTAAGCTATTCTAAGCATACATATCACAATCTTTATGAATATCGAATCTGGATAATGTTATGTTATTTTGCGGTTATATTAATTACAATAATATATACTTTTATTGTTAATCTATTTTTGAATTAATCTATTATTGAATTAATCAATTTTTAAATTAATCAATTGTAAAATTATCGTCAATTTTACAATAATTGATTGAAAATTACTAAAATCACAAAAAATATGTTTATAATGTCAATTTATGAACTATATTTTATAGTATATTAGTTACTTATTTAGAAAATTACCTATATAGGTATATTATGTTAATATTGATTTTATTTATATAAATGTTACAACATTTCTTCAACAACAATCGATGAATAATGTTAGCTGGTAGCAAGGATGTAAGGAAAAACATTAGTTAAATCATTGATTGATGTACCTATTGAAAGGCTTTGGCTCGGAGACATTCAAATAACAACGACGTTGCACTAATAGTTATTGCACTAGGGATGTGCTAAGTATACTTCGTACAGATATATTAAATCTAAAAAGCAAGAATATATATATGTATATTCTTCGTGAATAAGTCAATATAATCAAGCCAGACAAACTCTAGTAATTAATCAATAGTCCCAGTAGCTGCTTACCCAGCAACGTAAGGACATTTTTAACTACATAATAATTCCTTGACATATACTGAAAAATAATTACAATGAAAAAGAGAATACTCCAGAAATCTTGACCATCGCAGTTAACTGCTGTGTAAATCCTCACAGTTAAACGATTTTTTAATTAGCAAAAGACAAACAACTTTCATCATCTCTTAGAAGTGAAATTATTGAATAATTATAGCAAAACTCTGAAAATCTGAGAAAACTAAATTGACTTTACATTAATTCCAATTTGATATTTTCAGACAGGTTTGAGCGAAAGCGTTTATCCGTTTTCCTTGATGAATAAAAAATTGATAGCTGTGTTCTCTTAAAAATCGTTTTTCAAAATTAACTTTTTTATACGTGTTTGTTTTATTTAAATGCATCGAACTAGTTTGTATTTCATCTTTTTTACTTTCTACATTACAGCGTTCAGCTAAACCCTTACCATACGCCTAATGATTTCTTATGCACATTAAACGTAAACCATTCACTCCCCATTTTTATAATACAGTATGGTATAGTCTTCGTAGGCCATATATATTCCAGTAGTATAAAGTTCTCGTAGGCCATATATATTTAAGTAGTTTAGTCTTCTAAGGCCATATATAGGCCAGTAGTATAGTCTACGTAGGCCATATATATTTAAGTAGTATAAAGTTCTCGTAGGCTATATATATTTAAGTAGTTTAGTCTTCGTAGATCATATATAGGCCAGTAGTATAGTCTACTTAGGCCATATATAGGCCAGTAGTACAGTTCTCGTAGGCCATATATAGGCCAGTAGTATAGTCTACGTAGGCCATATATAGGCCAGTAGTATAGTCTACGTAGGCCATATATAGGCCAGTAGTATAATCCTCGTAGGCCATATATATGCTAGTTGTATAGTCTTCGTAGGCCATACTCTCGAGAATTCTATTTCTCTGACATCTATCCTTGAAACTGTTAGTTCTAAACTTACCCAAAGACTTACCTAACCAACTGAAGACATAAATATTTGTAAACACATTTTTAAATCACTAAGTATTATGATTATTTATGATTCGTCAATTTCATACTGTCCTTGTTCAAACAATTTTTATCCTGTTGACTAAGAATCCAGTATATAATTCTTATTTAAAGCAATGATAATTATGACTCAATCATTAAATATTCTGTTGATATGGAACTTTTTGCACACACGTACATATATGTCTTATATTAAAAACCACAAAAATTGATACTCCAATAATTATCCTTTATACCTTGAATTATTTGCGGCAACGTGCCTTTGTTCCTTTCAAATTTATAAGAATGGCACTTCTCTTTTTGGGTGAAAAAAACACTTGTTTTTGCTGTTTTCAAAAAATGTCATTCCAATTTATTCGGAAATGGGGGAATCACATACACACATATCCCTGATTTCACATGCTACAGAAATGCTCGCAGTCAAGTTAAAGAAGTAAATTCCATTGTTGTGAAGGTACATACGTTTGGACGCAACATTACTTACTGACACAGGTTTACTCTCCTATACAAATATTTCTGTTTTATTGAATATACATGAATTACCTATATTTCCTATACATAATATATCTTTGTCGTGTGCATTTTTTTGTGTGCACTAACAGAGTAAAAATAACAAGAATTGTCAACCACTGTTAATTTTGTTAAATGTTTCATGTTTTAATCATTATTCCACTTTTAAAAAATCAAAAGATTCATAGATGCATGTTATTTTAAAAGTTGTACAATTTATATTTAAAACAATTAAGTTTAATATTATTTTTGCACGACACATTACCTACTATTAATTGTACAAATAAATATAATGTTATATGCATGCATTTTTTATTTTAACAGGCATATGTAGCATACAATTTACTCGATTTAGGAATTTTATTTAATATATTTATTTACATCAATTTAATTTAATTTATTTACTTAATAAGTATTTTTCAAATATGTTACACGATGTTACATTCTACTTTAGCCCGACACCTAAAGTTATCAGTAGAATGAAATTTAAATTTTTGTGATATTTTGCCTATTTTGTCTATTTTAACTGACATGTTATGCAGAACATAATTTACCCGAGTTAGGTATTTCACTTAATTTAATCAATTCAAAGTCTCAGGCAACAATATGGCTATCTCCACTAAAACAAACAATTTCACTTATGTAATGAAATATTTTTGAGTGACAGGCATTATTAATTATTAATATATATGGTTACAATTATATGTATATTTTCCATTAGTCATTCTCAATCAATTCAGAAAGTATGTACGTATTATTTAACGGATTACCAAATTTCACTATTTTATCCAAACTTTGATACTATTATCTGTGGTGACATAAACATAGTTGGTCTAAATCTTATTATATACAAATGTTAGTATAATAAGTTAACCTCGTCGTTGTACAACCCACAGAGACGTCTTTCTTGGTGCTTTTATCAGTATTGTATGTCAAAAACTCAGACATAACTATAAAATCATGATATAGGACCAACAGCAATATTTGGAACGCCAAACAATTATTGCTACCATAAAAAATGCTCCTATAGAGTTTATCAAACTGTATTGCGTATTCTTTGTGATCTGTGACAATCCAAATTATATCAATTTGAATTTAACTTTCCAAATGTCATTTTTTCAGTTAAAATATTATATTCACATAATTATTATATTAGTAACACCCTAAACTTGTATGTTACAACTTGTATCACTTTGGACATCATGTAAGGATTAGAGTTAGCGATAAATCTTGGATTAAACCTCTTGCAATACAAGAATACAATACTTGGATTAAACCTCTTGCAATACAAGAATACAATACTTGGATTAAACCCTTTGAACTATATACATGCAATAAAACACTGAAGCCATTAACTAAAAAGTATACTAGGAAGAAGAAAACTTAATAGTAATAATTTAAACATTTAGTAATAATATTTATTTGCAATATATAAAAATCAAATATTTTAAAAATCAAATTATTATAGAATAATTTCCAATTCAAAATAAGGGGAAATTTACACTGACACAGACATATCTTTATCAAATTGAGATAACGTTGAATACAGAATTCGAAAAATGTATAATACCTATTGTGATAATAAATAATTTCCATTGCATAAATATCTTTGCTACTTTTGTTCTCAATCAAATCTATCAAACTTTTTTAATGACGTTTTTTTATTTACAGTAGCAACATGCATTTCAGTGAACACATAAATTATGCAAAGAAGCAACAATTACCCGTTTTTGTCATTTAGGAACATTGACAAATTTAATTTAGCTTTCTCAGCTCTATGTTTACTCAATGCATTTCTCAAAATTTGAGTTAATTATTCCTTCGTCTGCTAATTTAATGCTGGCTTTATAAGTTGGAATTAAAACACGGAAATATTTCAAATATTACCGAATAATTTAAGAAAGAAAAGATTCAATTTAAATATTAACATGTTTTTAGCTATAGAATACATTTATACATTTCATATGTCTGATAGAAGAAATTAAATGCATATCAAAATGGTATAATTCATATTAAAAACTTTCGTTTTAGTGATATTTTTAAAAAGTGATCTATAAGCTAAGATGTATATCCTTGACAACTGATACAGACGTTGTTTTTTGAAATTTTTTCGATTTATTTAGAAAAGAAAATTTATATTTATAAGAATTACTTAATTTTTACTATATGATAACTTTTCATGAAGTTGAATTTTTTCGAATTTTAGTTAAATAAATAAAACGGTATATGTACATATAAGCAATATAATTTAAGGATAACATTAAAAAAATATTAATACTTATTATTAAAAAATGTATCACGACATATCAATCTGACCTACAAAAGAATTTAACTGTAACGAGATAAAATAATTTAGCATCTGATATCTAAGGCATCACTACATTATTTCATTAACAGAATATAATATATATTTATAGGGGGTTAACGTCATAGCGTTTTCATTTTTACTAATAAGTGAAATCATTTTTTTAAATAAAATGGTTGATAAATATCAATGTCTCGTATTTTTAATTTCTTTATTGGCTTATAATGACCATTTATACGAGATCTATACGTAATATACATAAGATATAAACATTCCATAGTCCTTACATTTATATATGTATATTTTCGAATGTTCTTATAAAAATTATTATAGATATTTCATCTTTTTCAAACCCCCAATGACACATGTTTGTTGTAATTGTTTTAATTTTATAGTTTAGACGTATACCTATGTTCCATATTTATCTATACATTTATGCATTTTAAACAGAAAGTATCAAAGATATTATATAAGCGACAAGATAGGAAACTGTCGTTTAAACAGCAGTTAAATTTGGACGTCATTAATTTATGATCGGTGCTATTTTTACTCTTTTAAAAGAGTAGTATAAGAAAAAATTATAACGTCTACGATTTTTAAGAGTTACCTATCTTGTTAATAATATAATATCTTTGGAAAGTATTGTAACAATTATATCTTGGCGCCATTTTTATATCAATTTCTTCGAATATGGCTGTACTATGTATCATCATTATAATTTTAAATTTTTGTTTCTTAAATCTTGGCGTTCTTTTAATATCAATTTTTAATGACTGTACTTCCTATCATCAATATCATTTCAACGTTTTTCTTTTGAGGAGCTCGTTTCTTGGCTTTCATTTTTGCGACGCGGTTGTTTTTGTTTAGATATAAATTCATTTTTTTAATATTTCATTGTTAATATAATTTCATGCATACATGCAACGTAAATATTAATAACTTTTTATTTACAAAATTCTGAAATAGTAGTAAAAATATTCTTGCAAAGTTCATCGTTTTGATTTTTCTCATATTAAATTCCAAAGGTTAAATGTCTTTTCTAAATGGTATGAGTTATACATACCTACATTTTTAAAGTTTAGTTTAAATGTGGAAATTAGACATTTTTATCAAAATAATACCTAAACATATCTTACCGTATCGAAATAATTACATTTTGATTTAATGTCATATGATTTTCTGTTTAACGTGTAGATAGTTTTATTTTCACTTAAATAAATCCAGGGTTATGGTTAGGTACATGAATTTAGGTACGTGAATTTTATGAGATGTACGTGAATTAAAAGAAAAGCTTATAATTGTTTAATTTACTATGCATAAACATTTTCGCCTGCAGCTCAAATAATAAAACTGCCAAACTCATCTTTACTTATTATGCCGTGTTTCACTACTATGTATTAATCCTTCTATCTATAGTGTTACACAATTCTTAGTTATTGATATAATCATCGAACTTCCAATTGAACTTCTAAATTTCTGAACTGAATTACTTATATTGTACGCATATATTGAATATTAAATAAATG
>JAYRBW010134912.1:0-16009 GCA_036023295.1 Invenusta paracnida
TTCTGTCTAATTATATTATAAATAAAGAGGTGGAGATGGAATGGCTATACTACAGTCATAAAAGCACATTTCAAACACATAGTTTTAGCATACCTACATACATATATGGTTCAAAATGAAATAAAATATTGGTTTTTATCTTTTGAAATAATTTGTTGACTGTAGTATAAGGGGTGGTTTGGGGCCATTCAAACAAAACAAATCTTTTTTGTTGATCACAAAAGGTCTTTGAAAATTCACTAAGTTGGTCTTTAAAAATTTGGGAAAAGTTTATGAATTTTGGGATTACTTTTGCGTACGAACCCTGAATTCGATGAACTAAGTTACAGGATTGCATTTTTAAAGTTACCATTTTCATTAATTATTTCAGCATTTATATATATTTTATTGTGTTCCTGCTACTTTTACAACCTACGCTGATAATTTTGTTAACATTATTTAGTAAAACTGTAATTATAAAAAAATTAATAGTATTTTATAAATCTTAGGAAGGTCTAAATTGAGTGAAAAGCCGACCGGGTGGCCTTGAATTTAAAATTTCGAGTTAAAAAAGAAAGAATCCTATATTTCGATGTACCTCCTCGTCAATGGTATGCAGCCAAGTAAATTGAATTAAGACATGTACAGTTTCTGGCTTATGGAAGAAACAATGCAGAAGCTCATATTACTAATTGAGATTGCGTAAAAATAATAAAAAACTATACGAACAGTAATATCTAAGTTAAAAATGAACTGATAAAGCTGAGCGATATTTTTTTTGTAAATGCTTTTTTTGGTTGTGCTAGACATGCTAGATATTGATTTTTTAGTGATTGGCCACCACTACATAATGTATGCATTGAAAAAGCCAATACAATTTTAGCTCGTAAGATTGTTTTAAAGTTTTCTAAAGTCTTCTTGCAGATTGAAGATTTAGTGGATTATATTAATACATATTAAATAGTTATTACCCAATTTTCATTAATAATACCAATTAATTATTATGTTATGAAGGTGTCCAAAGTTTCATTAATTGTTTTAAAACATTACTTTGCTTTTAATAAGAATAAGAAACAATACCAGTACGAAAAGTGAGAACTCCTACTTTAGTTTTCTTACTACAAAGCTATAAGTAGAATAGCGCTGATTCGGTGAATTGACACAGACATGACAAGGTCAGTCATCCAATGAGATTACAGAAATCAAGTGACTTCACAAGAAAACAACTGCAATGAAGCAGTTCAAATTTGATAATAATTACTGTTTTGTACCCAATTCCAGTAACATTTACTATTCATTGTAAATAGAGTAGAAAATGTATATTGAGTGAAAAATGCATGGAACCGTCTCTATTCTCCTTATATCTTCATTTGATTTTACTTCACAAAGCGTTTAAATGGAAACTGTTTTCACTGATGCCTCCTAACCTCTTGTTCTAGGCTCTGAAAGAAAAGGTGATAAACTGGCAGCCTCGAGTGGCAAGTCTCATGGCGTCTCGGGCGTCCAACACCCGTCTGGGCCAGCTGCAGGGCCGTTTAGACCATCTCCAACGGACCATGACAGTGGAAGAGGGACGTCTATCAGCTGGCGTTGAGTTGCGATCTCTCTATCACAGGGACAGGCAGAGGGGGGAAGATACCCTGAGAAGGCTGGAAGACTATGTACGGACTGTGGAGGGCGTGGGCGTTGCTGTGGTTACAAGGGCGGATCGATATCAGGTTTGTGAATTGGACTGGAATTAAATTATTCATATTATAGCGAGGCTGAAATAGATTATATTATGAAGTTTATAACATTTCCTACTACTATACTACTTACTTGAAAATATGAGTAAGAAAGTGTTATTACATGTATAAAATGTAGATATCATCATTTTTTAAGAATTTTTAATTTTAATAAATTATTGAAATTGAAATTTATTACACAAGGTATTAATGAGTTTTAAATGATTAGAAAATAAATAATTGTACTGAATCATCATTTTATTTCACATTAAATTGCATTTTTAAGTGATTTGTTATATTTTTCCTTTTTGTTCAACTGTATTTATTATTCGTAATACAATTTATAACTCTATCTATCAATATACATAATTCGAATTATATGTAGACATTTAGTTTTCTTTTCTTTTATTCAGCTATTTCCAAGTGGTTGCATAATTATTCTTACATACTAGTTTCATTTCTAAATGACAATCTAAGAGAGGATTTCGCTGATTGCCTTCCGCTAACAGAGATGCAGCATGTCATTAAATAATTAGAGTTCAACGCTGTCGAGACGGTTTAGGATGTTACGTAACATTAGGTATAGTGGAGTGGAACTGTCGTTGACTTGTAGTAGTCATAGTTCGCCGAAGCACAGGAAACACTATTATTATTCTAATTCCCGCGTCATGTTTACATCAAGTTGTTACAACAAGGGGCTAAAGGCACTGAATTTAACAACTGTACTCGTGGAAGGTATATTAAAAGAAAAGACAGATGACTCATGGAAGATGTTGTCTTTTTTAAGACTGTTGCATCAGTTTAGGAAAATAATATAATATATTGTCTTTCTTGTCCCGTTGACTAACTAAACTTCGAGGAAGAACTAAAATGCCAAGGTTTCTTAGTCTCAGCTAAAGAAGGGAAATCTCGCTCATTTCGTTTCGTTTCTAAAATTAAGCGCGTTGTCCCATTGGTGATCTATTCGTTGGGAAATACTGGGGAGTAGAATAGGAGAGGAGTGGATTTGTGGGTGTGTAGACGTTGATCAATATCCTTTTCCTTTTCTCTCCTCTCCTCTCTCCTGAAGTGAATGCCACAATCGTACAGCTATATATACATATATAGGCAGAACGTGACTACAAAAGGTAAGTATAATATTATACAAACGCGATGGCAAGATGTTGGTGAGGCAAATTCTCTCAACTCGAATACTGAAAATGATGCCTACAGAAATAGTGCAAACAAACTGTGTGTGTGCATATTATGCATAGAGAGAGTTGTTTACATTCTTCCGTGGAACAGTGCATAGTATAGAATATAGAAGTGCAATCCAAGGACACGCCGATAGACTGACGGATGGAATGAAGCGGCTAATTTTAGCCTCGATCATCTTAATCGATGTCACTGGTTAATAGTGCGCGCACATACATATTATCTCTCTGCATGGGTTCTTGGGTGCAAGTTGTCTAATCCTTTAATCAATGCCCAAACCTAGGCCGTGCATGTTTTATCGATATAGGCAATATTGAACAATGGAGTGAGACTATTTCTACAGGTCTATATACGTCTCTCCCTGGTGCTTCCCCTCCCTCAAACCTCTCCAGAAAACCCGAATTGCTCTGGTGGAACTGGGTCCACGCCTCGATAGCGTCTACAGCAAGGCTGAAAGTATTGGAAAACAGGGCTCCTTGGACGATCGGAAGATTCTCAATGAACAGGTGAGCCTTGAATTACGGATTATAATTATTGCCAATTACAATTACATATAATTGTTTGTATTGAAATTATTCCACACAGCTCTATTTAGAACTGTATAATATTTCTTTATGAAAAACCTCTTAGAAGGAGTAATTGTGTTGCAAATATTTATATTTGTAGAATAATAATGATGCACTATATATTACATTTATGATGAATATTTCCTAACTTAAAGTCAATTGGATTGGCTTTAATACTAGAAGATCTTTTGTTGTATACTAAAAATGCATAACACGTTGTTAAATATAATGTTTCTTCAGTTTTCAATTTGAAATTATGATATTTCCAAACTGCTAAAACTGGTATTTAGTAATGTTTTAAACTTGAAAGCTTTCAAACTTTGTATTAATCGTCAGTTTATAAATCTTTTAAAATCTTTTAGTATTTGTTAGCTATCAATAAACGTTTACAATTACAACAGCAATCTGCATCACCGTTATATTCCGTTGGGTAAACATAATGGAGGTAGATTTTCATCTTGTCAGCGACTGTGTTTATTCAATTTATCGATTTATGTAGTCCCCTCTTCGAAGTTTGGGATGTCTTCTCGCTCATACAACTTGCAATGGTCTCCCTGGAGAATTACAATCCTTTGTTATATCTGCAGTCCAAATTGCGTCACCCCCCAATGTAATTGTGTTTAAAGGGGGTATATATATACCCTCACAGTGTGATGGTATAAATATTGTGCTTTAAAAGTAATACAAAAAGACCATGTTTAAATGTCACATTGAATTGAAATTGTATTGATGCACTAATACTATAGAAATGGAGAAATTGGTCAG
Organism: Invenusta paracnida; assembly: GCA_036023295.1. Lineage (NCBI taxonomy): Eukaryota > Metazoa > Platyhelminthes > Proseriata > Coelogynoporidae > Invenusta > Invenusta paracnida. The sequence continues at coordinate 4,229 of JAYRBW010134912.1, forward strand.
TCATCTCTGTCTGTATAAGTATTTAAGTAAAATCAATGCAGGAGTATTGATTGGCTCGACTACGTCTATTCTTAACTATATGTCGGTATTGTCGAGATACAACAAGAATTTATAATCAAAATTACCACCTGATCCAAGCATATCTTATCTAGATACTATCTACAATTGAACCCTAACACATTTTCTGAAGATTCTAGCAGTGAAAGTGGTTTTTAATATGCCCGAATAATCGAGCTATCTCGAGTTTTAGGAAATCTTTGCTATCTATCAAATATTAAAAAAGGCCTTTTTGCATTGAGTAAAAATACCTGTGCAGCTGTTGATATTGATTAAACAAATATCTTTTCGCCTAATTGTTTCATTTCTATTATAAAATCTCACGCGGCCATATGCTCGGGTAGTAGTGCCATTCGAATGATGCCAAGTTCAGTTATTGCTATGAAAATCGGGAAACACGACGCTTGTATACGTGCTACATATTATAACATTCCAACTGATTCTAAATTCCTTCAGCGTGCTTTCTCTCTTAGCAATGCTGGAAGAAACAATAGACTGCCTAAAAGAATGGATGCCTGGCCGAGTGTATTCTGAAAAGCCTCTTCATAAAGAAGAGTTCTGAGCTCTAAAGTAGAATTGTTTTGCATTCAGCATTCAGGTGACTGACATAGGCGAGATGGGAAGTTCTAGAGGTCACACAGAGGTCAATTATTGCCCATAAGAAGTGGAGTTGCTCTCTGTATTCATATTACTATATGAGTAGCGATATATTGTTCCTATTACTCTTCAAGGTGACATAATATGCTTTAATACTGAGTTAGAGCTGGGTAGAGCTACACCTTAAGACTAGAGATGTTGACTTATTTATATAGTTACGATGCAAGAAACTTGAACTGTGACTGAGTCATCTTGATCCTTTTAAATGTGCGTGTAATGTCATGACATTTTTATATAAAAATTGAATTATATTTTTCTTAAAATTAACAACAAATGCGAGTATCTATATTTGTATTATACTCAGATAAACTAAAATAAATTCACAGTCATTTACAGTTCAAAGTCATTTTTTTAGTGTAAACACGATACATTTCTCAATATGTCTACCTTTAACTTCAATAATTCTTTGAATGTGTTTGCAAAATGCATCGATACACCTATATGGTCTTTAGGCAGAACACTCGAACATTCTTGACATCTTTCTCAGAGAACCGCCAAATCTTTAAGCTTCATTGCGATAAACCATTTGTTCCAGATCGTTCCAGACTCATATTTCTATACTAATTGTCACAAAGTAATGGAGATAAGACTGACCGCATGGTTTTTCTGACAGCCCTGTAGTTACATAACATGTAATTTAATAAATATCATACAGGAAAATTAGTTGATTGAATGGAATTATTTGATAGTTATCGAGTAGATCAATGTGTTACCAAGGTGTATTTAGTAATTACCTACTTATTTGTTTCAAACAGCTTTTTAAATATACACTTATATTTTTAAACTGTTGTCAGTGTTCATTGTTAGTTTTATCTATGAACTTTGTCTCCGCTGTGTATTACGTTATGCAATTTGAAAGTTTGGTGCTGCTAATCCGGTTATATATATAATATTTAGTTTAATAATAGTTTACAGCTATGTACTCCAATATATACCTCAATTATCCTATTACAACTTTTTTCAGTAAACATCATACGATTACATCATTGCATTTATGTATAACACTGCAATTACATTTATTGATTCATATTTTATTTGTTTATCGCTCTGATGAAATAGTTCGTATTCCGTGTTTTGCTTATGTCTATAAATGAAAATTTATACCTTGAGGTAGCGATTTTTAGAGCGGTTTTTTCCTGCCTTCTTCTTATCCTTTTTTCCTCTCTTCTTCATCTTCTCTTTTCTCTCCTCTCTCCCATTCTAGATCCACTCAATGAGACAGCGCGCCGATGCTGTGACCCGGATGTGTGAAGAAGGAGAACGCGAAGCGGTCACCACTCACTGGACCAGAGAGGCTGTGGACTCGGGGTTGGATCGAGGCTTGGAGGTCTTGGTGGGCACAGAGGCAGGGCTGAAGGAGCTTTTGGCAGCTGAAGGAGGTCGGATACCATTGGATGTGACGCGTGTCGATCGGGTGTTGTCCAGATGTCAAGTGAGCTCACAAAGATGTTTTGTCAAGTTTAGATAATTTGTCATAGATCTGTTACATTCTACTTATAAAATTGTTTAGTATTTTTTATATAGTGATCATTTACTAACTTAGACTTATCAGTGAATTCATATCAATTTATACACTTCAATTTTAAGGCCTATTTATTAATGAAAGACTTACATAATAATGGCAAAATTGTGCACATCTAGAAAAGAGATCATACTGTGAAATCTGTGGACTGACACTGCTATTCCATTAAAAGGGACTTCCAATGAATTTGAGAGTTAATGGACCCACACTCCTGGAAAAAACTGGTGGATAACAAAACTAAGCTGTTGAACAGTTTGGTATCTTATATGTCTGATGCTGGGGTAGAAGATATACAGGCAGACAGAATTGACTAATCTGACTCACTGTAGGTGTCTCTGTCAGGAAGCAATTGATACATGGAGCTTCGTGCATCGCGTCATCGGAGTAATCTTCCCAGCTGCTTGCTTCATTTATTTCTGGATGCAGACTTGATTGCGTAATCCCTTGTTTGTTCTGCTATTCTCCCTCCCCCCTCTCCCCCGCGCTCTTCACTCCTCGCCCTCTGCCTGGCTTCCCCTGGATTATATTAGTATTGTGCTGTTGTTGAGAAAAGCTTTATCGTGTAACCCATATTGACGGTTGCCCCGATATAAATGACGGGGAAACGTTTTACCATGTATTCCCCGCTGTATGTAGATATATTTCACTATCAGTAAAAAGTCAAGCATGTCTATTATTTCACAATGTATTATTGTCAGTTATATGTTTTCATAGACAGAAAGATATTATGGCAAAATTCCATGTTTACTCCTTTTTTTACCCATCGTTATAAATCGGTCTCCGCCACTTGTGAAATCAGTCGAAATATTTGCATCAGACATGTAACATTGTAGCAGACATAAACGGTTATAAATTTCTCAATGTGGTTTTAATGGTTTGCCATATAGAAAAATGGATTTATAAAGCTTAATACCATATAGCTAATATTCGTGTTAAAGTTGTGTGTACATATAAGCTTGAACAAACACTTTAATTAATTCGTACTGTTTCTAAATAACGTATTTAAACCACCACAGAGGGAAGTGCATATTTATGTGCAACTATAATTGACAGATAACTTGAAGTTACTCAATAGTAGCATAAGATAGTTACAATGTTTGAATTACAAATTACACATATTGCTGTTTGCTTCATTTGTGGACCCTCAAAAACCTCTGTGAGATTGTTTGACTCTGAAAAATTGTTTTGTTAATCGTTGCATGATATTATCAGGTTTCTTTTAGACTAAAATGTGATCGACCGCTAAACTACATTTTCTAAATGCATTATTACTAATAAACAAATTTAACTAAGTATTCTAAATCACTGCTGGACAAAATAAATCTTTTTTTTTTAATTTTCATTTAATTAATTTGATAAAACTTTACAGTTAAGCGGTTTTATTGTTCTACAAATATCTGGTCGTAAATTTTTTTCACAAAATTAATGCTCATTTAAATATCGACGTTTTGTAATAAATCGTCCTAAATTAACTTGTTTAAATTTAATTGTTATTCAATCATATTTTTTACCTTACTCTGCGTTTGTAAGCTAACTTTTCAAATGCACAACTTCATTCTTGCTTTGTGTCTCAATAAGATATCCATATTCGATCCTTTAAAAGCCCAAATTTGACCCCTCATGACCCCCAGGAGCTCCGCGGATCTTGCAGTCGTCTCATAGCGGACTTGACCCCCTCACTGAACCGAATTCGAGCCGAATACAAAGAACTGGGAGAGACTATGACTCTTGATCTGCGGGACAAGATGAAAGTATTCGAAGAGACAAGTCATCGATTCCTGGTCAGTTATCGATCGATCTATCTCTGCAATTAGATTGATAGATTTATAGATTTACTCTTTAGTTATACTAGTTTAATCAATTTGTAATTTATAATTGCAAGCGACATAGAGATGTGTCAATAACACTGCGGGTGACACACACTTTTAATTCTAATACTATTTGACAGAAAATCAAAATAATTTATGATTAAACAATTGAGAGCTGATTTTGCAAAAATGAATTATACCTACATATTATATATTTTTGATGTGCCTTCAATATGCCACAAAACTATTCATATCGTGTTTTTTATCTAATTTGAATAACAAAGAAATGAAAAGGTAAATGTTCCATCCAATCCATATTGATTCGTACTCCAGACTCAGGCTACAGAGAAGATCTCCGAGTTGGAAACAGCGCGTGACACACGGCAAGAAATGGCCTCTCTCATCGCCAGCGTTTCCTCATGGGTCCGCAAAGGTCAAGAGTTACGCGATCAACTTGAGACAGAAACTGAGGGAGAGACAGAAGGGGCGGTGGGAGGAGCAGCTGCAGCCAGCCCAAGAATCGATATAGATGTGGAGAGTTTGCCTGTCACGCGTCAGACACTTAAGAGACTCTTCCCTGCTGATGGTGAGCAATATACATGAAAATTTTATATTTATTGGAGTTTTAATGCATCTACTACTCAAAAGTAGTAGAAATATTCAACAAATATATTAAAGTAACATTTTATTTATATACGATTTTTTAAAGAATCAACGCAAAAATTGCAAAAATTGCAATTTTTTCAATTTCATTAAACAAACAAAAAAATAATATTGATCAACAATGACAGTTTTTATTGATTAGGCAAAGTAAAAACGCGTGTAATAATCAAGGAAGTTCACAACATATGATTAATCATAACTTCGACTTGTACCCTAATTATTGTTGCGTTGTTGTTTTTATTTCAGAATTAATTTTTAAGTTGAGTAAATATTTATAAAATTTTGGTCTGGTTAAAATTGAAATTCATAATGTTAAAAAAGTAGGGCATGGTACATTGCAGGCTAGTATGCTGTAATGTTAAGCAGTGAAAAACAATCCTTTGTATGTTAAAATAAATATAATTTATGTTCGTTTTAGTAATCGATTTACAATCTGCGTAAATTTGTTTCGTCTAACTTTTTTTCCTGAACGTAGTATGCACTGGTTAGCATCTACCACTTACAACACCCCCCCTCCCCCATATGTAGACACCTCAGGAAGCCACGACCGAGACTTGGCTCGACTTCAGGACTTGACCTCGGGTCTTCAACTCTCCGGGTCTCTCGTTGACAAAGACGCCCGATACTTGCGACGAACTCTGAGCCAGTTGACGAGTCAACGAAATGAGTTGTGCAAGTTTGCTGAGCGTGCTGGAAGTAGATTGGTACAGACTGAGGAAATGGTCGGCCAGTTTTCGGTGAGTCTTGTTCCTGATTGGCTGATCTGTGTTTATTGATTGATTGCATGGCTTCTGTTATATAAAATGCATAGATATGTATCGTATGAAAATAGAGGCAATTTTTTATAACTTTAAGATGAGCATTTTATTGCACCCTATCGATATTAATAGAATTACAAAGAAATAATGCTATATATCATCTCTGTGATAAAATTAATTAACTTGCTTCAATTTCTTTATTTCGTCTTCGAAGAACAAAAGGCATTGGTTCTTAACCCAACTTTAAACCTTATTTTGTATAAATTATTGTTTATTTATTGCTTTGTCGATATTGCTGTCATTTTCTCCGTATTTTATCTCTTTTATTGGTACACTTAACAGTGATTAATTATTGTTGTAAAAACGTTATTCGATTTAGATTACCAAGTTTTTGATTATTAGCAAGATAATAATAGTAATTATTTGATTATTGATAATTAATCACATGTCAGTTGTAATTTTGCAACTTGACAACTTTACTGTGCTTCAAATGGGAAGCTATAACTATAATGAGATGTAATCAGCTTCTGAAAAGTAATTCTAAAAGATCTATAAATACAATAGAGACGACATAGTCAAGAATACGCCAATTTTCTTTGATAGCATGACCCTAATCAGTGCTGTATTTCCCTACTTGTGTATCCAAATTGCCCGAGTTAGCTTGATGCTTCTAGGCACTTATACGTCTGTCATTATTCCTCTTAACAATACATCGTTCCTACCACATCAGAATATGGCGCAGGAGGCAGAATCAATCCTCGGCCAGTTGGAATCTGATTGGCTGCGACTGATTGATGAGTCATCGGGCGGAGTGGCCAATAGCAGTTCCGCGGGGAAATTAGCCGAACAGTTATCCCTCACAGGGGAGCATTTGAGCGCTCTGCAGGGCCTGAGAGACTTGATCGATCGAGTGCGAGCACTAGTAGGTGGACTGGGCGAGCGTGTGACGTTTCGAGGCAGACTGGGCGTACTTCAGAGGACGGAGGCGCTACGGGAAAGGTACACGAGCGACCTGAACCGGGCCCAACACAGAAACCGAGTGCTCAAGGTAGGCGCTCGGCTATTTTTGTTCAATTTAGGAGCTTTCGTGTAAGGAGTGACTGATATTTCGTTGGTTTTCGTGATGTATAGCTGTAATATTCCGATAAATTTGTATCCTCACTATCGATCAATAACTTTAGAATATATTTTGGGAAATTCTATCTACGCAGTGATTGCAATAGGCTTATTTTATACAATTTGTTAAATTCACAAAGGCTGAGCTACTATCGATTTGTCGTCACTTAAACTTATTTGCAGGAGTGCCAGAGCATCTGGTCCACATTGAAAGATGACATGAAGGAGATGAACGAAGTCCTTGATGAAACCGAAGACGTCATCTGTACCGAGAAGGCTGAAGCTTTCACCACTGCAGCCATCAAACAGCGCCTATCGGATGTCAAGGTAACCAAATGCCCCATTTCTTCCCATTTTATGACCAGCCAGGCGTATCCTAACTCTACTCTAAGAAGGGTTGGGTTGGGTCCTAACCATTCTTTTGTCCACACCGCCACATTATAGCTCAGTCAAATTGGCTTTCGATGATCTAGAAAAACAGTGTAAAACTTAAAGTTTACATTAACCTATTCAGTATCCGCATAAATTTGGTTTTAGGAAATAGTTTATTGGCTGGAATTCTATTTTTGTATAAATTAAAGTATCGGAGACATTTCAATAATTTTCGCATATATTGCATAAAAGCCTCATTTTATAACAAAGTAGGTACGGTCTGAATTTTATAATAATAATGTATCATTTTACTTCTGTAACAGGTGTAGGCATTTTAAAACGAAACTAAATTTCATAACTAATATAGTTCAGTTTCTAGCTTCTTTCTAGAATAATTTTAACCTACTTTTCGTATAATCGGAGGATAGGTCTATAATTTAGATATTTGAAATGGTTACTTTCAAAATCCCCCAAAATGTAATTCGAAATTATGCCATTTTAATTGGTGCACTGAAATTTCTACTTTGCTTGTGGAATGTCGTGCAATATTTTTTGCGTACTCTATGATTTAATTATTGAAGAAAACAGCCCTGTTTGCTAAAATACCATTCACGTCTCCTGATCTCTCTTCTTTATCGTAAATCTCCTCTAGGCCTGCAAGAAGAAGAAGGTACGTGTTCTCATCTTCTATGTCATTCTTTCTTCCTCTATCTTCTGACTCACGACCCCTTCGAGCTATATATCAGCTCTTCTTCCTCCTCTCCCCTCTCTTCCTGTCTTCCAAAACATTGTACAACCAGTTCTACTGTATGCTAGTTTTGTAATGAGTTAACACCTTTGATATGTGCATTAATATGGCGAGTGCCTTTGACTGTGGATATATCCAAAAATGTGTGAACTCGACATAATGTTTAGATATTTTTAATATAAAAACATTTTAAATTGATAGGAAGTTAGTTTAAGTATTCAAGTCTTCATTTTTGGCCTAAATAATAATACGATGAATTTTTGAAAATGATTAAACAATGAACTTTTGGTGTTTAGTCTGTTGGCATTATTGACAGAATAAGTTCAAAGTTTAAAATTACTCGGGACATTCTATTTGCGCTTTCCGACGACATAATATGGTAAGTATGTTCCATAAGCTTGTAAGTCTACAGAAATGATAAACAAAAGCTTACATGGAACAGAAAGTATGCATTTTAATTGGCTTTATCTCGGTAACTAAGAAACGGACCAATGACCTTGAAACTGTGGAATGGCTTAGAGGTCATCATGGATTATTGGGAAGTTATGGACGCTTCATAATATCGCTCTATAGCTACCTTAAGGTGAACTGTTGTTTTTAAGGGAGATATCACAAAACGGCAACAACTAACTCGATAACTTGCGATGGCCTCAAGTATAGATTCCAAAGTTTCAAGGTTACTAGTGGCTTAGTTACTGTTTAAATTACCCATTTTAAATATGTACTTTTTAATCTATGTAAAGCTTTCTTTAGTAAAATTCTATGACATTGGAACTTACGGCAGAATACATGTTATATAGATTACCATCAATTCCTCTCTAAAATATAAGTCTAAATTAGGCGCTGAATTCATGAGCAACAACACGGCGACAGACAACTAATGTTCAAATTCGTACATTTCTGTTTAATATTTGCGTTAACTCAATTCTTTAATAAAACGCACTGCAATGCAATCATCCTACACGCAATACATTCACACCAATAGGGCATTCATGGACACAGTCGTCAAAGTAATGAATTAAACGACAACGAATGTAATGTAAAACTTTCCATGGCAAGCATTATGATTATTAGTTTTATTGCAAAACGCGCAGGGTATTGTTGTGGTAAACACATTGATTTCAATAACCAATCAACCCTTTTGGGAGGCATAACCCCACTTTGGCTGATAATAATGCAAGTTGAATTTGGCCTGCTCTTATGATATTTATTGTTTTACACTATAACACAACAGATATCTCGTATACCTTTCTCTGTAGTGAGTGCAGTACTAAATGTATACATTTTTAATTTATCAACTCATTTTTACTAATAATCCCCCGAAAGATACTACATATTTGCTGTTATGCTAGCTTAGAAAACGGCAGTGTAACGCCGACATCACACGTATATATTATGTTCCTCATTGTTTTTATTTTTATATTTTTGCGTGTTTCATTAATCCCCATGTTATAGATTTGCCTGTATTTATGTTCCGTTTTCCGTCCTATATGGAGCCCAGTAGAGCATCCGCATGAGATATGTGTCGTTGTTTCCTCACCATTAATGCCTTCATATAACTTCCTTTTCATGTTTGCTTTTCCTAGCTTCTCTTTCTAGATTCTCTTCATCTGTTGGATTGGAAAGTATGCTGTGCTCATCGAACGAGTCTGAAATTAGACACCTCGTAGACATTAAGAATCAATAAAATTCGATCACATTTGCAGTTATCGATTATAATCCATTACTATTTTCGTAGTTGTTTGTCTGTAGTTTGTGACATTTTACTATTAGAGGATTACATTTAGAGTCCTTCTAGGTATCACCTCTGAATAGTACACGTGTGTCTTTTAATTTTGAATTGTAGAGTGGTTTATCTTATAGCCGAGTTTGATTAAACAACCAAAGTATTTAATTAATATTTAGTTTCAGATAAATATATTGTTTTCCAATTCGTTAGATATATTACCTAATTACCCATTGAATTAATCGTAATTGTGTAATCCCTTCTTTAAAATATTACATTAGAACAATACTTAAACAACTTGGGAAATCCCAAACCTTTTTCTTGTGGTATTACAATTATTTCATGGAAGTGTTGTCATGTTTTCATAACTTGATGATAAACTTCCTGCCCAAAATATTTGATAAAAGTTTGATTCTTTTCTCCAAAATGTTCTGTATGTATGGGCTCTTTTGTATTATCGTACTCACATAATTACATGTTCTAAAAATACACGACACAAATAAATTAATATTCATTCTGGTAAGCTGTAAAATTATTAAAATTATTAGTTACATTGATTTTGAATAAACGTGTGCCGATATGCTTAGTTGAGACATTATCTTATTGTAGCGGGGTGTTTTGATCTAGTATTGTGATTATTGTCAACTGCCAATCTAGATACTTTCCTCTCTGCTCCTCTCCTCTCCAGCGATGCTACAAGACCTTGAATCTGCACGATGAAAAGATCACACGCTGTCGAAACAATTGCCATATTCTCACACAGTGCGTTACTTCGACCAAAATCCACCGCATTCAGACCACTATCACCAGTATTGAAGAGCGCTTTACAATGTAATTTGACTCCTTCACTGTCTGACAATAACGAGGGTTGTCTTTATTATGTTTTGACAATTTATCCTCTCTCCCTTTCAGTGCTAAATCTCAACTTAAAAAGACTGAGAAACTCTCGGAAATGGAGCTCGACTATCGTAAAAAAACGCTGGATCGACTGAGTGACGTTGGTGAACGTATTGGACTAATTGAGAGCAGCATTACGTCAGTCGCTTCTGATCAAGATTCTCAAGTAAGTCAACTCTGTCAATCGGATGAAGAAGAAGACGATGATTTAAATTACTCTATTCCCTCTGATTCTTTGCAGCAGTTGCAACGCGAGGAGATTGATGTCTGCTACGATGAACTGTCCCTTGTGGAAACGGAACTGCTTCGCAAGTACCGTCGTCTGGAAAGTATTCCAGTGGAGTTGCGAACGGCGCTGGAGAAAGTCTCAAGTCAGCTCGATGCAACAATCGAGCAGTGCAAGCCGCCAACAGAGGCTGCGGAAGGAGCAAAAAGCCAATTGGAGGCAATTAGTGCTATCAAGGAGTGGCTCAAGTCGACTAGTTCATTAACGGATTCGACAGTTACAACGCCATCACCTTCCATTAGAGAACCAACCCCTACAAAAGAGCAAGAAGATCAGACTGAGGCCTGGACACGCTGGATAGGTGCGTGCGAAGATCTCCAGTCATGGCTTAGGTCTCACGATCTCTCCGGAATCGAGTTAATGCCAGAGGAGGAATTCTCTCAGGTGGAACAGCGCTGTCATGAGCTTCTTGATCATCTCCATCTTCGCCGAGATGAACTCTGGGGTCTGGCGAGCGAGCTTCATCTGACAAACATTCTCGAGGCTGATCCGCCGCCGCGAGAAGTTTCATCCTTACGCGATGAGATGAAGGCGCTAGAAGCCCGTGTCCGCTACCTTATCACACAACTCGAGAGGGGTGTCCACTCTGAACGCCGTATTCAAGTTCAAGTTCAGGCGATCGCCAGAATTCAAGCAGCACTTAAATCCGCAGAACAGACCCAAGATCTAGAAGAAGTCAACATTCACCAAAGCGAACTAGAAAAAGCCCATCAAAATCTTTCCGTGCTTGTTGAGCACAAAAACCAATTGGAATTTGAGATGCGTGCCGTTTTAGGTCCTACTGAATTGGAAACGACGTCTCTACCGAGTGATATTGGTACAACTCTGGGATCCCTTGAAGAGGATTCCCACGAAGAAACACTTTTGATTCGTGGCGAATCGGATGTCTCGTCAGAAGCAGATTCCCTTGAATCAATGGAATTGTCCCACGAACAAGTAGACCAAGCTATTAGTGGGCAATTCGAAACGTCATTATTAGAAACCACAGCTAAAGATGTCCCAGAAGACCACGAGAAATCTTTAATCGCTGAAGAGGTACCTGAGCCAGTTGAACCGGTTTCTGAATTAAATGAGCATTTAGAGGATAAGTCGGGAAAGGCACCTCCTTCACAACCCTCAGATGAAGAGGCTAGCAAAGATCTTGACGAGTCTATTGCTTCAACGGAGGAAC
>JAYRBW010134912.1:16109-37846 GCA_036023295.1 Invenusta paracnida
TTACAGAGAAGGTGACTGAACCACTGGAAGAAATACATGAACCTACAGATACTGAAAAGGATGTGCCGTTGATACAAACAGTTGACGAAGATGCTTCCAAAGATCTTAGCGAATCTGTCATTGCTCAAGAAACAACTGAACAAGTTGAAGGTGTATCAGATGTAAGTGATCCTGCTGAGTCAAAATTGGAAACATCAAAATTAGAAACTACAGCCGAAGATGTCCCAGAAGACCACGACAAATCTTTAGTCGCCGAAGAAGTACCTGAGCCAGTTGAACCGGTTTCTGAATTACATGAGCAATTAGAGGATAAGTCAGAAAAGGCACCTCCTTCACAACCCTCAGATGAAGAGGCTAGCAAAGATCTTGACGAGTCTATTGCTTCAACGGAGGAACCCCTGGCTGCTGAGACTGAAGAATCATCAGAGAAGAAATTAGATGAACCATTGGCAGAAACCTTGGTTGAAGAATCTCCTGAACACGTTAAGGATTTAACTAGTGCAGAAGATGATAATAAATCAGGAGAAGCCATTCCAGAAGCTGTTGAACCATCTGACATTGAAATTGCCGACACAGTTACAAAGGATATTTCTAAAGACCTTCCTGAATCAAGCATTGACAAAACGGAAGCTAAACGGGAAGAACCAGCGGTTCCTGAAGATACGTCTCTTACGGAAAGCGTGGAGGAAGACATTCACAAAAAAGATGATACATCTGTTCCCGAGGGAGAGATTTCTGAACACGTTGAGTCAGTACCTTCTGAAGCACGCGAGCCTTTAAGTTCTGCACTTGAAGTGACACCATCAGCAACAATGAGTGAAGATGTTCCGACAACGCTTGATGAATCGGATGTTACAGAGAAGGTGACTGAACCACTGGAAGAAATACATGAACCTACAGATACTGAAAAGGATGTGCCGTTGATACAATCAGTTGACGAAGATGCTTCCAAAGATCTTAGCGAGTCTGTGGAATCTAAGAAAGCTACTGAACTGTCTGAGGATGAACTTACTCTACCTTTAGAACCACAAATACATCCTATAGAGTGTGTTTCACTTAGTGAATCGTTATCATCAGTTGAACCTTCTGTTTCTGGATTGCAACCTTCTCATCCTACCGAGTCGAATTTTTTGTCTGCTAAACTTTGCTCTGAATTTAACTTTCCGGATAATTGTCGTTTGCGAGATGAATTCGTTGAATACTATAACATTGATTCAACCCCTGAAACAATTTCAGTCTCAGGTGTTGCAGTGACCTATCTTGATCCTGATTCTCAATTCAATGTGAAGCCAGGGGAGGTTCTATCTTTTGGGTCAGACACTAGCCGCCGCCTTGTTGATCCTGCTGATCTTGTGTTTGTTCGAGCGGCCTCGTCTGACTCTGGTCCTATCACTAAACTGCGTCGTGTTTGGTGTGAACTGGCTATCAACACACGAATCTCACAAGGCGGAATGTTAAGTAAAGCCATCCAACCAGGCGAACTCTTTGTTGTACATCCAGGAGAAGAGTTTGTTTGTGATTCCTGCAGACTTCGACCCCCTGTAGATACACTGTTTCTCTTTTATGGATCTATGGAAACGTGCGAAGATCTCCTTCACAATATTTGGGTCGAGTCTGGACAAATTGTTGAGGTAAATGGTGTTTGTAAGACGCCATCCGGATTGACAACCTTGAAAGTGTCTCCTGGTGATAAAGTGTTTGTACGGGATTCTCAATTGTTAATTACTGCTCCCAGTGTTGCTGTACCTCTCAATTTGGCCAAAGTTCTACATGTACTGACTGTGCCAGTGAACGAGGATGATATTGTTACAGTGGACTGTAAACCTGTCAAGTTGTTTTCGGGTGATTGCAATGTTATTGGGCCTGGGCAGACCTACACCCTCAAGGAAGCTACAGCTGCACTGTCGGAATCTCAACTTGTGGTGGTGCAATCGATTTTGAAGGTGGACCAATTGGATACTGCGGATCTAAATGTGGTTGATCGACAGCAACATTTATTCGATCAGATTGCCGAGGTCAACTCGAGAATTGACGTGATACAACCATTTGTTGAATCAGATTCGGTTGATCCTGCCGAGGAACAGACAGCCTTTAAAGAAGTAAGCGTTAAGATTCTTTGACTTAGGATTTAATACCAAATTAATGCATTGCTCTTTTACTTTATCGATTTTTAGGTGGACGACATTAAAGCAGCTGCTGGCAAGATTCAGTCTCTTGGTAAGCTGGCAGTAGAGGCGACGTCGGGAGATGATCGAGCTGCAGTTTCCGCCGCGTTGGCGTCCTTTTTGCATCGGGTGGACGACCTCTGGCAGTTGGCTGAAACAAGACGGCGAAGCAAAGAGGTGAGTTACTATTTTATTTCCTTTAACTTTGTGTCGTTCTCTTCGCAAGTCATAAATAACCATTGACAAGGATTTTAGCTTATTTCTAGACCGATGTTCTACTGAATCACAGCTCAGCTACGATTATGTCAGTTTCGGTAACATAAGATAATGGACTATTTTCTGTATAGTACTTTCGCTGCCAGAATTTTAGAAAATTTACAATTATTGTCATTGATAATGGGTAAATATATATCCTTTGATCTTTATCTGGTCGATATTTATTTGAAATTTTTAACTGTAAATAGTTCAAAATGTCTCTGAAATGTAATATATGATTGTTTGCTCATTTTCTGTCAAACACAATCGAATTTTAACATTTTATTTTTCGAAAGCTCGAACCTGTAGTATCGACTATCGTCAATTATAATTTATTCAAATTTAAAGCTTGTGAATGTATCCCATATGAATGTGTTTGGATTAAATCTCTGACTCCTACTCTCTACTCAGTCCTCACAACGGGACCAAGAATACCATCTCAATGCCCACAATCGTCTCGCAGAAGACCTCGCTGCCCTCGACACCTGGCTCACCAAGTCACGTGAGCGTCTGGGCGAATGGGAGGCCGAGCCGGGTGAGGACAGTCGAGCTCGTCTGGAGGAGAAGTTGGCTGGCGTTGAGGCCTTCAGTGGGGATGTGATGGGGCAGATCTTACGTCTAGACGAGTGTTGTCAGGCCCTTAGTGAGGTATCGGCTCTGGAGGCTGACACTAGCAGTACCGAGTTGACTGGACGACTTCAAAACCTCCAGGAGAGTGTAGTGGAACTGAAACAAAGCGCACAAGAACAGATTGAGGCGCTCAAAGGATACATTCGGTGGGTTTTCGTGTTTGTTGGCTGTCTTTGAGCAGACGTTCTCGAATAGACGAGGGAAGCTGCTGGCATTAGTTTGTAGAATGGTAAACATGTATTTAGCGCTTGATGATGTCGTCTTCCAGTCATATCACTGTCTCTTATTTACTGAAGAAATACTTTTACGTAGAAATACCTTTAAAAGTCCGTTAATTAAATATTAGTCTATGTCAAATTTGAATTATAACGGTAATCAATCAAGACGTGTAAACTACTTGATCGATATTTTGTGTAGATGAACCTAATATCGATTACTTATTCGACAGGCGCAGACATCATTTAGTGACAAGTCTATATACTGCTATTGTCTATGAGTTCACCTCTCTTTCTCTTTCTTCTGACTGTAGGAGCTTCGACTTAGAGGATGAAGAAGAGGGTGATACTCTCGGGGAATTGAGGGGACGCACTCGAGCCGGAGCTAGTGACACGGAGAGGGCGGCCCAGTTGGGTCAGAAGATCAGGGATGAGGAGAAACAGATCACAGAGGTCAGTCTCATACTCATATCTTCTCTTGTTCTTTCCTTCTTGTTCTATTCTCATAATTATTCTCCAACTCTCACTTTTCCTTCCTAATAGCTTTGTCATTCATTTTTGTACCTTTTTTCTTCCTATTTATTTTGAAATCATGTTATTTCATTACTGTTTTTATGACTTAATTTTTACAATTCTCATTTCATTTAAATTAATTTCATAATTTTTCTTTTTTATTCTTCGCACCTTTCCATATTTTCCTTTCCGCAAACTTATATGTTTTCTCTATACGTACAATTTTCTCCAAATTCATTCGTTACAATCGGACACAGGTCTCTTATCAACTGTTGTTTGCTTTTTCTGCTTCTTACGCTAAGCCTTTCCTACAACTGAGAAAGTGGTTTTGGAGGACCGTGGTTCAAACAAAGGTAGATAGCGAAAAACGAGTTTACATACTTTGTTGCCGCGTTTTTGTCCTTTTTCGTGGAATATTCTACATTGAATTCGAGTTTCGTTAGTTACATTAGCTATTATACACGAGGCCTATATACTTGCACCATTTCGTTTTCTATGTCTATATTGCTTTGTGTCTTTTAGAAACTGTCCTTTGAGCTGTCGGAACAGCAGCGTCTACTCAGCGATGTCCAGCGCAGCGCCACCAATCTTGATGCTCTTGATGCTCCCGATGCTACAGCTGCAGGACAGCCCTCCCTGGGCCAAATGGAGCGTCAGTTGACAGCTCGATGGATTGAGCTGGCGCGACGAGCCACAGACCAAAGGGATCAACTCAAGGACACTATCCGGAAGGCCACAGAAGAGGTGTGTGTTTGTTAAGAGGGCTTGTTTTTAGCTTTATTTCGTCTATCCATTCATTCGTATACATTGTTTTTAATTCGGCTACAATTGTGTCCGAAGGACTAGTGCTTGAGATGTTGAGCAGCTCTGTAACCCTAAACAAAGGAAGAACTTAATCTTATCTACTCAAATCACAAAATATATGTTGTGCCGAAGTTTACTTATTCAAGTTCTCTAATGACACATTAAAACTTCCTTAATAAAACATACCTTTCCACAATTGAATATAAAGTAGAGATTCACTATTAATTATTTTTTTCGACAAAATGTTAAGTTAGAATCGAACTTTTCAACGTTTATAATACAAGACCAGTCTTTAGTTGAAGATTTATAGGAATTTTAAAGAATTTACTAATGTAGCATTGAATCACTGATTAATATGATTCAATGGAGCCATTAAATTACTCGGAAAGACCTATTTTCTGCTTTGAGACGCGATTTTTCGAGTCTAAAGCTTGACAAGAATTTTGTTTAGACAAAGAGAGTAAATACTTAGATAAGTGTTGTAGAGTTGTGTCACTACCACGATCGATAACGACAAAGCAGCATATAACCTCGGTGCGCAACTCATCGTGCGGTACAGTTACGGAACAAGGCGTGCACAGTTATAAAGCCTAAAATATTCCTCTTGAAAAATATTGAAGTCACTTTGTTAGTAATAATTATACATTAAAATACTATTAATATACGCAATAATGAAATCTCCTTTGAAAATCTAACAACATGAATTAATTTTTCTTCTTTTTTCGAGAAAGCGCTTAATGGTTCATTAATACTTTGATTATGTCACCAACTATCCGTGCTTTATAAGCTTCTCTCTCTCTCTCTCTGCGTCCAGGGTCTCACCCCAGCTGTCTCCGCCTCCAAGGACCTTCCACCGCGTCTTGTAGACTCGGGGCCTCTACTCTCCCAGCTGGCAGACTGTCTAAGTGCCCTAGAGAACCAGTGGACGATAGTCTCCAACGATGTGGAGCCTGGAACAGAGAGAGAAACACGCGACCGCCTCAAGTGTGAAGAGCGTTGTCAACGAACTGTGGAGACGGCTGCCAGCGCACTGGATGCCCTTGAGATGAGAGTCCTCGCTCCACAGATCCCCGATCATCAGGTGAGATGATTAATTACAGCACTTTCAAGTTACATTGTTGATACACACGTAATCCTGGCCTGAGAGTTGCTATACCGCATTGTCCAGTACTCTTTTATTTGATATATAAATCAATTCAATATAAACACTTTAATTATTATTATTAATAATAGTAACCAGGAAAATAATAAAATGTATAAAATTGAATTAAACAGAGCAAGTAGAAAATTATAGAAAAATTAGGCCAAAAAATAGGGAGCAACATTGCGCTAGCTTATGCTTGAAGACTCCAGAGTAACGTTATTATATGATTCATGTATACATACGTTACGGAACGCAACACAAACTTATTTATTATCATAAATATATTGTAATGTCTAAAATATAAAGATTGTGGAATTTGAAACGACAGTAGTGCTACCAAACTAACTCTCTTATTGTTTAGAAGGTATAATTACTCTCTTGACTTCCTATTGGTCAACCCCACTCAGCCAATCCGCGAAGAACTCTCTCTCATCGCTACTTCTCTGTCGGGCCTATCCAATTTGGGCATCGATTTGCTGCTCACAGTTCCTGAGCAACGTCGCGAGCCCGCCAACCGCTCGTTAGCCGCTCTCCAGGACCGCTGCGGCCGTCTTGAGCGGCACGGTTCGGACCGAGCTGCAGAGGGGCGTTTGGAGGCGGCCCAGTTGAGTGGAAAAGTGGAGGAAGTGCGTGGGGTGCGTGCCGCTGTCGAAGCGGTTGAGGAGCGACTAGAAACGGCCAGAAGAGCGGGTATACCGCTCGAGGAAATGGCCAAGGACGGCAAGGTGAGTTTCAGCAGGATTTTTGTCTTGATTCGCTGAATACGTGAACGTTTTAAAATGTTTTGTAAAAATACTTTACTGCACTATTCAGTAAATTACAGGATTTGAAGTCAATGTATCGTGTAATTATCCGCTACTTATATATTTCCAATTATCCAACTTAAAATTTGTAAAGCTAAAATATACAATAAAAATAATTTTAAATATAAGTTAGAAAATATAAAAATTATTTTAAGAATATTGCAATAAAGCTTTTTTTGCCATTTCGTTTTTTAATTTTATGAATTAAATCTTACATTTTGACCACATTCTTACTTCTTCGGAGGCCCATTTTATAGTTATCCAGTCTAGGTTTATCCTGTAAAACAAGGTATCATTAGTCTTGTATCTCCCCCCAACTCGCACAGATGTTGGACGAACTGATCCATCTCTACGGCGACAAGTTGACCGAGTTGACAGTCAAGGGCGAGGAGATCCTTCGTCGCACACCGCTCGTTGAGGTGCCTCCTCCGGAAATATCGGATCTGAGAAGCGAATGGGAGGAACTCAGTATACGGGTCAGTAGTCCCTCTCTCTCTCTCTGGCAGGTCGTTGGTTCGCTTGCCTTATTATTCCGTTTAGTATTTGTGATGTTAAATATTAACTGATCGGCGTAATAAAGCAAGCGAACCAACGGACCTTCCCTTGACACTGGGAGGCTTTTACATAATTTAAAACGGGATGCGCTCAAGATTTAATGCGATGAAGAATCAATAAAGAACAATTCAAATTCATTCATTTCCCTGCTGTTAATATTTCATATCACACATTATGTAAAAGCCTCCCAGTTTCAAGGAGTCATCGTGCACTATTATATATTAAATGTTCACTGTATATTTATCTTTTTATGATTGATCTGATTCAATCAGTGCTTCATAAATTTCATTTAGTTTCGTCTGTCTTAAATGCGATGTTCTTCCAAAACTTTATAGATGCCCGAGGTGCCACTGGAAGTCGAGGTAAGTTACTCTTTGCTTACGGTGATTGCAATTATCTACTTCCCTCGTGGTCAATCATGGTCTACACCAATATTTCATTAAAGATTAGATATATAAATAATTTTCATTGATTCAGTTTTCTCTTAGCAGTAGTTTTATAAATTTACGATTATTATTTTGGTGTGAGATTTTTATATAGCAAGATATTTTATCATGACGTGTGTATTCTTATAGAAATTAAAAATATATTTTTGGTGATGCTTATTATTTCTGTTTTTAAACGTCTTTTTCACTTTATTAAAATGTAATGTCTACGCAAATGAAGGCTGCTGTATTTTTAGTTAATTGAACAGACTGGTAAATCCCTAAATGGTACTAATTATAATAGAAAAAGTTAAAGTAGATGATTTTTTTTAAAGAAAATAACAATTCACCGGGTTTTCTATGATTTTTATGATGAATAAGTGTTTGCTTTCTGCCTAATAAGCTTATAAAACATATTTAGCTATTCAAAGTCCTCAATTAACAGTGTAAGTGGATGCTCAGGTGAAAAAGAACATGCATACAACAAGTATTCTATACATTCAGTAGCTTTGAGCTGTTTTACATCAGAAAGATGTTTAATCGACTATGATGCAACTATTTTATCCCTGCTTTGAGCATGCATTGCTATGTATATATCGTACATCCACTGCACAGGCCGGCCAATATCGCGAGGAGCTGACTCAAGGCGCTCTACTCTCCTCACACTACGATCGACTTCTGCATGAGTTCTCTGAATTCCTGGCCACGGGTCGAACTTCTCTGGAGCGCGAATGGAGTCCCGTTGAAGGACTTTCTGATCTGCAGGCGCTCCTGGCGCAACACAAGGTGACTGATAGTCTTCCATTTTCCTTCCTCAGATGAATCTCCTAATGCCTGTAGGAATTGATTTGTATTAAATTGTAATTATGAATTTTGGTTGTCCTGATTTTTTCTCACTTTATGTGGAAACTCTAGAAATTCTTCTATGACCTGGACATCCACCGGATGACGTTGGAAGACCTCCGACTGAGACTTAATCCTCTCCAGGTGGAGAAAGAGGCCACGCGGCATGCGACTCTGCTCAAGACGAGCTCTGAACTTGAGGAGAAGGCCCGAAAGAGAGAAGAGACGATCAATGCTCTCTGTCAGTACTGGGTCTCCTTTGATACTAAGTTCATTGAGATCAGAGGTACGTGTCGCCATCTCTCTTTCTTTCATTTGTGTCTGTCTGTGTGTGTGTGCTTCACTGATTGTCTGTCTATTTCTCTGGACGAGAAGATTTCAATGTTTCGTTCTCTTCTTTTCAGAGTGGCTAGTATCCGTAGCCAAGGAGATCCCACGCAGTGGTGACGAAGTCAGAGAACATGATATTACAGAGACAGGACCCCGACGACGGGACATCCTCGGACAGCTGGTCACACGGATCCACGATCAGCGAGGTGTCATGTACGAAACGTTGGAGAGTGGTCGACACATTTTGCGACAGATCCATTGTCCAACATTAGAGGGGGAGTTAGCGGAATTCGCCGAGGGCTGGGTGCGCGTCACGGAGTCAGCCACAACTGAACACGTCTCACTTGATGAGTATCTCGAGTTGACGGGTCACTTTGATGTGGATGTTCTTCGGCTGAGTCAGTGGCTCTTCGCCTTCAAGCACCGGATTGTTGAGGACCGCTGTCTGACTCCAGATGGTGATGAAGGAGAGGAGGGGAACAGATCAGGAGATGCCGAGGTCGGTTGGGGTAATCAGTTGGATAGAGTGACGACACTTCGAAAGGAACTCCTCCACCAACTGCCACTCAAGAAGGACGTGATGGAGAATGGCAGTCGCTTGGCGCGCTGTCCGCAGATGACGGAGGTGGGAAAGTTGAGCGAAGACCTTGGTCAATTGGAGGAGGCCTGGCAACAAACGCTGTTCGATCTGGACCAATGGGAAACCGAATTAGTTGAACGACTTCTATCTGGCAAATCATCGCAATTGCTAGACCTCTGCAGACAACTGGGTGAGTGGGCCTTGAATCGGGGTGTGTGGGCAACCGAGATCACCAACCGTGCGCTCTCGACGGCGAGCGACCTCGGGGAATTAATCGATACAATGCGCGGACATGTCGCCGGAGTGGCCTTGAGACAGAGGTCGATTGACGGCCTGTGTGGAGGAGTTTTGTCGACTACACAGGCGGGAAGAGCAGAATTGGGTGGTTTGGAGGAGTCTTGGAGTCTTCTGAAGGAGGCAACGCCACCGGCTGAGGTGTTGGACACATGGACGAGCTTGTTGGAACACTGGCGGGATTTGGACAATTGGACTGAACGGTTGCAGGACTGGCTGAGTCAAACAAGTGCCAGGATTCGAGACTTTGACCACACGGCTGATGCCCTGCTGGAGGCCAAGGTAAACTACCTGGCTAACTATAGTTTTTAAAAACTTTGTTATTACATTTACTATCATTATTTGCAGGTTCTTAAGGACGAGATCGGCCAGAAGCGACAAAATGATCTCACTAACATCCAAGACACAGGCGACTGGGTTCTCAACTGGGACTGTGAATTACGTGTGGATGAGACTTATATCCGTTCGAAGCTTCGAGATCTCGACACCCGGTTAGCGCGGGTTCAGGGTGAAGCTGACAGCGCTGTTGACCGTCTCACAGAGTCCATGTCTCACTGGAAGAGCTACGAAGCAGCGCTTGAACGGGCAAACCTCCTGCTAGCTCAGTGTGAAGAAAGTGTGGCTCGTCAGGATCTCATCCGTGGGGATCGCCAACTTTTTGTCAGCACCACTGGGCACTTGGAACGACTGCGCAAGTCCCTTGAGGACAGGGAGGGTCCTTTAGCGATGCTTCGTCGGGTGAGTGACCGGGCTGTGGGTCTTATTGGTCCTTCGCAGCACACCGAGACGGTGAAGGCAATTGTTGCCCGAACCGCTGAGACAAGCGGAAAGTTGGTGCGTCGTGTGAACTCAAAAATTCGAGCACTCGGTGATCTGGGCGTGCTGTGGAATGTCTATGAGAACAATTTGGCCGAGTGTCAAGCCTGGCTGGGAGCCAAAGAGACGGAAGTGACCGAGTTGGGGGGCTGCGATATTGAACACGCGCCACCCGGGCTCTTGGAGGAGGCGATTGTACGGTGCCGGGGAATCGGCGCCCAACTCGATCGATACTATGAGCGTGAGGTGGCACGCATCAGCGAGCAGAGTGCGGGTTTGGCTGCCTCGATGGACTCGTCAACAATGGCGCGTGTGACGTCCACAGAGACGCAGTTGGTGCAGCGTGTACGTGCCCTCAAGGTGGCAGTGACGGGAAAGAGTCGACAGTTGGAGGAGGTCGAGCGGACCAAAACTGGTCTGGCCGAGGTCTCCAAGCGTCTAGAGGTCTTTCTAGAGAACGTTCGCAAGGAGCTAGGAAAACTGGAGCCGGGCGAGGGTGATGCAGATGCGATCCTTGTGGAGCGGTGTGGCCAGTTGGACACGCTGTTGGAGCAGTTTGCGGCGCACAGGTGGGTTGCTTTCCTGCTCGACCGATAGTCTCTTCTTCTGTGATAAATTGATTTTAATGTCCGTTTAATTACCAATCAAAATACTTGAATCACAGTGTGTTATCCACCTTAATCCACTAATATGGATAAATTTACGTAACACTAATCAATAGTCATGTTGTGTATTAATTTTCACAGTCCTTATCGTAATTCTTATAGTCAAACAGCCATCATAGAACTTGAAGCATCAATCTATGTATATTTCCAATCACATATTCTATGATATATATGTCAACTAGTGTTTGTGTACAAATTATAAGTGTAGAAGATGTCATATGGTAGCGACAGAGTTTGAAGATCATGCATGTTTGTCTTCCACGCTATCGACACAGCGTGTGGATAACTTTAAATCTACTTAAAGACAAATTGACATATTTTTTCATCTTCATCTTATCATTGGTGACCATTTCAGATCCCTTTTGGACCGTTTGACACTTCTCGTCCACCAACGACCAGCCTCCGCGGTCGCCGCCTCCTCCGGCTCAGACGCCGTGCTATTGGCCGAGCTCACAGCCAATTGGGAGCAGCGTAGGGCCGCTGTGGCAGAGCGCCAGTGCGCACTCAAGACGGTGCTGTTAGGACGGGTGGGATTTGTTGAGGTTTGCGCCAAATGGAAGGAATTTCTGGGTGCGGCGGAGGCTGATTTGACGGGAGAGGTTGCTGGTAGTAGGACCAATCTTCTGCAGCAGAGAAACATTTTCGAGGTGAGCTCCGGCAGTAGTATAACATTTAACTGGTGTTCTGTTACAGATTATTAGATTTGGTTACAGTCATTCGTACAAGAGAGCTTTGATACATTTACAGACTCAATATGATAACAACCTACCTATAGATTTAGTGTATTTTTATGAAACAATTTATAATGATTAAATTTTCCGCTAGTTTTGCAGTTCAAATTTAAATGTTTCATTGTCAATTTATCAAATTAATCAATGGTTTAATTTCTACCATGTGTTTTTTTGCAATGTGAATTTGAAATTAAAAAATCTACTATATTTTGTATTTAAAATGATCCTTAAGCAATACGCTAATCTTTGATAGTGCTCTATATATATATATCTACAGTATATGTCAACGATCAGTGAAGAATTTGTAATAAAGCATTGAACTTTGGATGTTATGATGTCATTGAAAATTGTGATTAATTTGAACCTGATTTATGAAACCTGTGATACATAATAATATATAAACTTTAAATGCTTGCCAAAATTCAAATTAAATAATATACATTTATTCTAGATGTAACATACATAAAAACCTCTTCGAACTGTTCGTTGACCTAAAATGCCCATCTTTCGATTCAGAGTTTCCTAACAACGCTACCTTCGAAGGAGAAGATGCTGGAATCCCTGACCTCCGAGGGGCGACAACTTCTCGCCCTGTGTCCAGCGGATGACAAACTCGAGTTCGAGCATAAGTTGATACTTCTTGAGGAGCAGTGGAATCAGGTCTTGCGTCAGACCGGCCAGAGGAAGGCCCTCATAGACAGCAATATCGCCTATTGGAGAACGCTTGAAGGCCTTTGTCGACGGATGGACCAATGGGTGGGCTCCCTGGAGGACCGTATGCACGCCTATGATTTCCAGGTGACAACCATTAGTTACCATTTGAAGAAGTCTCTGAGTGTAGGTAGATGGGGTTGGATTAATATGTTTGCAACAAAGTAGTGTCAAGGTGCGAAAATTGACAGAAATATTATTTTTCCATTTCTTAACTTCTTTTTTTTCTGGACTAACCTAATGGGCTGCTGGCCACTATATGCGGCCAATCTTCTCCAGGAGCTTTAGGGTAATATTGGTGCTGCGAACTAGGTTGTTTTTGTTAACGTTGTGGAGCAAATGCCTTGTGGATTTTTCCGGCAAAAATCTTGAAAATTAAAGATATTCTGCGCTGACGATGCTCGATATTTCCACCTTTTTGTAATTAATTCGATTATTATTATTATTGAATAAAGAACAAATTTATTTTGACTAAATAATATTTATATTTTTCGTTATATTTTAATTGGTATTATTAACTTTAGTAGATACGAAACAACTTCATGTTGACAGAAATAATTTAATCAATATTTATAGGCATTTTGATTGCTTGAAAATTATTTTTAAGCGGACAATTAACAGACAAAAATTGTTTCATAATTACAGATTTAAGAAATTTATAGCTATAGCGATGAATATATAAACTTGAAATGCTTTCTAAAATTTTAAAACTTTATATTTTATTTTAAAAATGTAATCGATGAGTACAATTTTGTTTTCATTTTGATTTTGCAAATACATTAAAGCTACTTAGAATTGTAGAGTGATTTTAGGGTATTGTAGTATTGTTAAATTTATTAAAATTACATAAATATAAATTCATTCTAGATATATTATGAATGAAGACTCAATAGATGAACGGGCGCAGTATGTGATCGTATAAAATGCTGTGAAGAAGTGATCTACTTTATTTGTCTATAAGGGTGCATCCACTATATGCCACAAAAATTCACAATAAAAGAAGGGGAAAAATAATTGTTAATAAAGGGCGTTGAGAAAAAAGTTGTTGAAATGTCTTCTCCAATTAGCAGTTCATCAAAAGTATATTTAATTACTACCATTATTGTGAAAACGTTTTCTACAAATTCCACTAAGCGAATTTGGCATCATTACAAACCTCCTCCTATTTGATTGACCCATTTACCAGGTGGTGTCCGTGGATCGACTTCGCCTATTGGCCAGTCAGGTTAGCCTCCTAGAACGTGAGATGCTGGGCTACGAGACACTCTACCAGAACTGTCAAGACTGCGGGCGAGTCCTGGAGCAGATCTCCGACTCGGCGAGTCGACAGGAGATTCGACGTCAGTTGGGTGTGCTACAGGACCGCTGGAGTCGAACTGTGGACCTTCTTGGCCGCTGTAGAGGGCGGGTGAGTGGCCTGGATGCTGAATGGCGCGAAGTGGACTCGGGGGTAGCGGAGATAGTGCTCTGGTTGGGTGAAGTGAGGGCTTTCTTGGCGGCTGGGGAGGTTCATCCACCCCTCAAATATGAGGACATGCACCGGCACATGCAGAAAGCTAAGGTAAGGCGCTGTTGCTTCATTAAGACTGTTGTAGAAAACAAGTATTTTCATAAATTTGGAAAGATTAATAAATTATTGGGTGGTGTGTAAATGTGACTTTACTGACCTCATGAGCAATGAATATGTGATATTATACTGCTATTGCATTTTACAACAGTTCGAGGGGCGTCGAGTTACTCAGGAGACCAAGCATGGTTGAAACAGCTCTGACTTAGCTCTGCCCGTTCTGCTAGTAATGTATACTAGTAGTATGGAAGCACTTTTCACGCATTTTTCCTTCTGACTATAGATTTCTCTTAAATTTAGAAAGAAAAAGGTTTGGCCAGTAAAAGTTTATTAATTGTCATTCTGTCAAAAGATTAACTAAAGAAAAAACAAAATTTATAATTTACTTTAGCAACTTTTGCAGTTAGTACAATGAAGCGTAGCTAATATTTTCATTGTTTGACAAATATTCGCTAAATGCTGGGAAATATATTTTTGTTATATAGGCATATGTATTATGTACTCTTACATATATTTACACTCATTTAAAAATTCGTATTTCTTAATCACAGGACATGAGTCTTGTATTCATGGCATGTATCAGGTATTTGAGCGCAGAATCGTAGATAATGCGTGAAAAGACACAGTTATCTTTTTATCTTTATTGACAATTCCCAGAATTGTGTAAATCTCTTTAAATTTGTAAGTAATTTAATATGTCAATTAAATCACTCACAAACCTGTTAGCAAACTCATGCGCATATATTTAGAGATAATCGTTGAAAATATATTGTCTAAAATTAGAAATATTTATGAGACGATTTTACATGATGATTAAAGAACTTTTGAAATGACTCCAAAGCATGTCTAATTAGCGGCCCTGTGTCTGACAAATACTCTCCGGTACATTACACCCCGTTATCAGGAGTACATCTCCGGGTTCGAGACCCGCAAAGCCCAACGCCAGCGTCTGGAAGCTCTGCGCACAAGTCTCACCAAGTCCCTGACCCCGGAGGACGGTCGTGTGCTCGCAGAACGCGTGGACCTTCTCCTGAAACAGTGGAGCGAGCTCCTGGACCGGCTACATCGTCGACAGGCCTCTCTGACGGGCTCACTGGACGAATGGCGCGTCTTCACGGCGAATTATCGCGAGCTATGGGAGGCCTTGGAGAGTCTGCGGGTCCGGGTTCAGGAGACGCAGCCCGTACAAATTGAGGATCTCATCTTCCGATTGGACAATGTGAGGCGCTTCCACAATTTAAAGGCTTCTTTCTTTTTACTGCCCCCGAATAACTAGATATACTGCATTCAGATATTATCAAGTATTTGGAGCATTATCTAGAAGTCTAAGAACCGTCAGTTTATCGATTTTTTTATTCCAGCAAGGCAATACAGCTGACGAATGACGTCATCATATCCAAAAATAGGTGTTTCAATGCAAATATGCTTTAATTCTGTAAATGGTGGAAATATTAACTGTTTTTATTGAGTTTGATTGAATGACTTGTCTTATTCTGTTAATGAGGATCTATATTTATACCCCATTAGTTTGACAGGTTGGTTAAAACTGAGCTAAAATTAATTCTATGTTTATAGTTAATAAATCTCAACAAACCCCAGAAACGGACGTTTCTTAAGTTGCTCGTCCCCCCCCCCCTTAATTTAGGACTACAAGCAAGAGATCTCTCACCTTGGCGCCCGCAAAGACGATCTAATGGCCCAGGGGACGCGACTCAAAGCGGCCAGCAATGATACCCGCGGCCGTGACATCCACTTTCGTCTGGTGAAGCTGGAAGAAGCTTGGCATGGCATGAGCGAAGTTGCTGAAGCACGGGCACGCAGACTACAGGCCACGCTTGCCACGGTCCGGCAACTTGAAGAGAAGATGACGAGTCTACGGAGCTGGTTTGTTGCCATGGAGCGCTCATTGTCTGGTGGCAGAGTAGACTATCAGGCCTGCAATCTTGCGGATATTCAGGCACGCTTGAAGGATCAACAGGTGCGTGGGCCTTTTGGGGGATAAAGAGTCTTGCTTTTCGTGAATGCAAAGTTCTTAGGAACGCTGCAACAAGTTTGTTAATATAAATTTCTTAGAAAGCTTAATAAGTGAATGAATTTTTTATAGCTTTTCAATTAAATTCTGGCGTTTTGAACACCAAAAAAAAACAATTCTAGTAAAATGCACAGAATATTGGTTCAGATTTTTTTGGATTTGCTGTAGACGCAATTATTCGAAGATTACATAGTGATAAACGAATTCTTGCTCTTATGCGATTTCTTATCAAATTATTGTAAGAAAACAGTTCCAAGTTTTTCATTTAGCAACTAGACCTCCACCAATTGAATAGTCCTTTATCGTGTCGCAGTATGATTAGCATCTAAAGCCTCTCTTCCTATCTGAATGCACTCATCTAGAAGTTGGAATCTGACGTGGAGGGCCGCAGCTCCGGTGTCTCGGCGGTCCTCAATCTCTGTCAAGTTCTCCTCCACGACCGGGAAGCCTGCCCAACAGCAACCGAGAAGGAGAGCATACAGGAGGCCATTCACAGTCTGGAGCATCGCTGGCAGACCATCACAACTGGCGTCAAGAGCCGCCGTCAAGGGTGAGTTTAGAGGAGGCTTTTCTGGAAGTTGAAGGTATGCCAGAGAGAGAGACGAAAGAATCAAAATATAGCGAAATAGGTTCTGGAGGAAGAACATAATATGGAGCATTATGCTCCTTGACTTAGAAATCTACAAGGTAAAATACGGGAAATAAAAAATATTTATAATATGCTATTAAGTTACCAATATTTGAGAGTTTAAATGATCCTGATGCTATTGGAGATATAACAAAAGTTCCAAAGCTTCCGATAGCCCGGTTTCAGGGGCGATGGATTAAAGCTTTAAATGTAGAAACAATAAACAAAACAAAGCGAGATTCTGATGCATACCTTATATTAGATATATAAATCATTTTTGTGGGTAGGTAACACTCCATAACAGGTTGGTGGTTGAAAAGCAATTAAGCTTCACAGTTGTGCAAAAGGTCATTGGATAATATTTAATTTTAGTAACAGTTGTATCTTTAAATTAACACCGCTAGAGCAGAGAGCACTGGAGAATGGCAGTAAAAGGGCATGGCAGCATGCTGTTTGAATTAGTTTTATGAATTTTAATCGGTTACAATTAAAATTTGAGTATGTAACAATCCAATTTACTATTCCATTCTATCTTCCAGAATTGAGGACACTTGGCGGAAGTGGCAGAAGATGAAGACGGAACTCCAGTCATTGGACGACTGGCTATCGAATCTGGAAGGGGATTCGAACTTTGACACTTCCGGTTCACAGGATGAAGGGGCTGGAGACGAAGAAGTAGGAATTGAGGAGGATTTGACAAAAATTGAGGTGAGCGAGGGTTTTTTTAATCTAGAAACGTAAAGTATTGGGTTTCGGTTTTGGTTAGAAGGGGTAGAATAATTCAAATATTTGTATTGTACATCGTGTAATGAAGTTAGCGCAGATGTTAGTGTCTTTTATTCTACTAAAATAAAAATAAAAGTGGTATAATTTGAAACGTTTTATTTGACCTGCGTGATTAACCTATAAATCATTTTGACTATTATTAGTCCATGAAGTCCATGCTGCGGGACAAGGCCTCCGAGGTGACGCGCCTGGAACGCTCCCTAAGTGACCTTGAGAGCAGTCACCGTACCGACGCAGCCGGCCAACTTGCTGCCTGGGTCCATCGAGTGTCCGACAGGATGTCCGCCCTTCTCAGAGAGAACGAGAGACGAGAAGAGCGGCTTCGACAGGCCCGAGGAATCCGTGAGGATCTGAGTCGAGTCCGTGAACAAGTGATGGAGTGGGTGACGGCAGTGGGTGAACAGATGGAGGTTGCGAGAGAGGCGGAGGAAGCAGAGCGATTGGCTGAACTCTCGGTGAGCTGTTAGCCAATGAGAAATCGCTTTTCAATGCTTTACATGTACATGCCTAAACATTGTCAATACCATTGTTAGACAATACATTGTCTAACACAACTTAAACATAGTATTATAATATTGATGAAATGGTAGCGCTCAACATTTCTTAGATTGTCAATCTTACTGACTGAGGGTCAGATGGACAGTCCAAACCCCATGTTCATGAACTCTCACTTCTTTTCAGGTAATCGAGGACCATCTTCGAAATCAACTCACGTCACTCGGCTACATCGAAGCCCGCGGTACAGTTCTCATGCGTCAGACGCATGTCAACAGCCAGGAAGCCGCGGAACTGGGGAGCGATCTCCTCCACTTCCGACGAGACAATCAACTTCTTTTGGGCCGTCTACAGAAGGCAGCAGCGAAGGGACCACCAAGGGCCACTGCGCGTCGATTCCATGCCGAGAATCAGGCTGTTGTGAATGAGCTGGAGGTTCTGACCGGAGTTGGGCGGAGTCCCAGAAGTTCTCGAGGTCTTGGAGAGCAGGTGCTGACAGGAGTTGGGCTGAGTCCCAGGGGTCCTAGAGATCTTGGAGAACAGTGGTCGCCGAGAAGTAGCCACGGGCCGTTTAGTGAACGTCAGATGCCGGTTCGACCACACACAATACCAAGACCCAGTCGACAGACGCAGAGAAGACAGGTATCTTTAATTAATTGAGCAATGTTGTCCTATTAGTGTGCATTATTTTGAGCATTTATTACGATCCAATTGTGATTCTCCACGTGCTAATGCTAATGTTTGTTAAATTCCTGCTCAATAAATATATAATTCCTTATTTACCGATTGCATATTTTTTGTGTTTGTGTAAAACGTTTTAAGTCACATAATATTTGTACATTTCAATAAATTTATGTTATTGTATTCATGGAATACCTTCAGTTTTATTGGATACGATTTCACTATTAAATACTTACTTTGTAAAGTATGATCTTTAATGTCTTGTTACCATGCTCAGCTATAACGGCACACTCTTCCCTCCCGTTATCTCCTACCTTTAGCCTCAAGGAGCTCCGTATTTCCAACTTCAAATCTCTCCCCCATCACCGTCAAACTTTTCACCACCTCGGTCCCTCACACCTCTCGCCCACTCCTCTCCTCTTCATCCATCTCCTTGGCAACAACATCAACAAAAACACAAACATCACCGTTCAATCAGTCCCGGTGGAGACAGGGGTCATTGGCGAGAGTCATCCTCTTCGCCGTCGACCTCTTCCCCGCGATATCACCCAAGTGTGGCTATTGCAGACACGGTCGGTTCTAGAATGCTTTATACCTTTACTTTCATAGCTAGCCGTTGCTTCCAACTATGATTTTATCTCTATAACTTCGCGCTCCTCCTTGTCCAGTATCCTCGAGGCCACCACCAACAACGGAAGGTGAGTCCCCCGCAATCCGCTCGTACTGTGACCTCTACCGTCTCCAGTCCTTGGGGCGCTCCCGCACCTGCCCCACTCCCACTTCCACTCCCCGTCCCCGCTCCAGCGACGGATCAGGGCGCCGGAGCGGGCGTGGCCAGGGTTGAGGCCTTCATGGACGCTCTTGAGGAGGCGGTAGGGTCCACGCAAGCTGTCCTGGATGCCGGAGCAGAGCGACTGTCGTGTCGAACACCCGAAAACCCCATTGGAATTGACTCCTATGTAAGGATAAAGTAGCGAACTTAACGCATAATTCGTATTTCATGAGAAAAATATTGCTTTCAAAAAATTTTCTTTGAAAAACTTAAATGTAGCTCAAATTTTAAAGTTCATAGATTTTTGGCTCGTGTGGAAGACATTATTTGCAAGACAATAAGGGGCATTAAATACATGATCAAATTTGTTTAACGAAATACTATAAAATATCGATATTAATATTTTTAAATCTTACTAGTTTGCAAAAATATACGAAGTAACTAATTTGTATGCATTTTTTCAACCCCACTGATAGTAATGTGAAATATAATAAAAGCCCTGGGAGTGTGATTGTCTTTATGGTATAGATAAGGTCTATTTCACCAACGCTTAGTTTACTAGAGCTGTAAGTAGAATAGAGGCGATACTGCTGTTGAAAAAAATAATGTGAAGTTTGACGTAAACATACAAATACTCGCCACCTGCAGACTAAAATTAATTGTTTATTGACATTGTCAAAACATAAAATCTAATAGTGTGTTGAAAACTAAGGATTCTGTAAAACTTTCTGTATTAGAATAGTCGACGTAAGTAAAACTGTCGATTAATATGGATTTTCAATTCTCCAGACTTTTGTCGTAAATTGAGAGTCGATTGTCCTGTTAAAAGATGTTTCACTTAGTCCTCGATAAAAGATTATGGAATAATCTGTGTCGTAGCTATAATAGTTATATTTCTTTATTTTAATTGATTCGTTGCCGCAGGTCAGATATCATCCTTTTCTGAATCGATTTCTTATGCAAACGTACTGACGGAAATTTAAATAAGAATAACAATTTATTGTCTTCTCCAAAAATCAATTATTGTAATCAATGTAGACAGTCAACGATAATTCAAAGTTA
This sequence comes from Invenusta paracnida, assembly GCA_036023295.1. Lineage (NCBI taxonomy): Eukaryota > Metazoa > Platyhelminthes > Proseriata > Coelogynoporidae > Invenusta > Invenusta paracnida. The sequence continues at coordinate 36,612 of JAYRBW010134912.1, forward strand.
AATTCAAGAATAATTCGTAATTAAACGCAAGTTAAAAAGATTTTCTTGAAAAATGCGTTATTTCTTTGTCTAGGAATCATTTCGAAAATTATTTCTTATTTGTTCAATGTTGTTTCCTTTTCAGTCGGAGGTGTTCTATCAGTGTGAGGATAGTATCCGCAAGATCCATCGCTTGGAGGATCGAATCAAAGCTGAAACTGGAATTACAAGAATGGTCGGTGGACACTCGATGGTTCAAGGTGAGACTCGGGAATCTAGGGGCTTAGAGGATGCGGAAGAAAGGAGGGAATTAATGGGAGAGGAGTAATGTCTACAACATAAGAAAGAGAAGAGAAGAATGAAAATGATGAATTAAAAATGGCATATAGTCAGAGAAGTAGTAGACAACGAACACAAGACTCAATTTCATGAAATTTCGAAATATAAGATATAAAAATTCAATATATTCGCATTTATCCGAAATTCGATATCCGAATTCTGAAATATTATATATCAAAATGTAGAAAATCAGTTATTCTTAATAATGAATATTTCTTCAATGTGAATTCTTTATATGTAATCCACATAAAATAACGTTACACAAATTGTCATGCTTCTTCTCGACAGCTGTGGTGAATCGTTGGAGCGCTCTACTGGCCCAAGCTGAAGCCAAGGATGCCCGTCTTCGAGGCCGTCGCAGTCGCAGTCGGGATCGCGATCGTCCTGTCGAGCCTGAGAGTCTTGGAGGAGTGTCAGCCGCTATTGCTGACCTCTCAGGACGCATGCTTCGTCTGAGATCTTGGACTCAGGAGGCCAATGAGACTGTCGAGGCTGCCAAGGATCACGAGGAAAGAGGAGGAGGTGGCGATGGCGACAGAGGTAAGAAAGCACTACTTCGAGTAGTATGGAGGGGTGTATCTCAACACAGCTTTGCCGCACCCTCTTCTCTCCATCTAGAACCAAGTACAGGTGTCTCTCTTGAACATTTGGAGGCTACCTGCGAATCACTTTCCGGTTTCCTTGCAACTCTGGAAGACCGAGATGTGGATTTGCATCAACTGCACGACGATGTGGCCTCTGTCACCACTGATTCCTCCAACCTGACGGGTGCAGATGAGACCAGAGCTGGTGAAATGGTTGTCGAGTTGGAGCGATTAGGCGCGGACTGGAGGACTCTGTGTGCTGGAGTTCGACTATGGGTTATCGCAGTCCAGCAGGTAGGTTATATCTCCTCTCCTCTCCTCTCCTCTCCTCTC
>JAYRBW010134913.1:0-15613 GCA_036023295.1 Invenusta paracnida
TCCATTGATGTTAAGTGGCGGTCTTCTCTCAGCTGCCTTATCCCCAGACCAGTTACTGAACAGAATTGCCTCACATTAGGTCGGAGCCAGTTCCATGTTGTTTTCCTTACACCATTGGCTCACAGCGTTGATTCCTTTTTGAACTATTTTTCTTGCTATCTTGGTATCGGCATAGGTGCTCCACAAGGTAAGGTCATCTGCAAAGAGGGCATATTTGATGTCCTGAATGTTGTCCAGTTTATCCGCGAGACTGTTAATGTAGCAAATTATCAATGAAATCAAGGAACGCTTATTTTTAGTAAAATAGCGTTTTCCAAAACTGAAATTGTTTTGTTTGAATGAACGATTTGTTTCGCTCTTTAATTTAATGTGGAGCATCAAACCGAAAGATATATTTTTAAAAGCAAATCGATGTAGACTACAAATTTGAAATAAATAGTGAATACATTACATAAAGAAGAAAGTAAATATTATTATTCCAAATAACTTTCTTTAAAACTTAAACTATCTATTTTATTTTTATATTAATTTAAATTTATTTTTGCGCTTCGATTTGGATACCGGCAGAGGCGTGTCGGGTATTAGATACATGAACAACTTAAGCCCCACTTACACGAGTATCTTAGATGCACATCCAAGATTCAGAAAATAGTTTATCTTTGTCAAACATGTATGCACATCTTGGATGCGCATTTGGGATGCTTGTTTAAGTCAGACAGCCCCGGATGCGCATATCCAAGATGCTCATGTAAGTAGGGCATATATTTCTATGGTTACGCCAAACGATTCCGACTTTTTGTAATAACTGGTAATAACATTTTAAAATGTTACCCGTATCTACATAAATTTATCAAGTAAGAACTCTTTAAATCTCAACGAATCCTTAAAGAAACCTTTCTCACAAAGAGCTTGATAATGCCTCCTAGTTGACAAATCCTTAAGGCTTCCATGAAATCGTATTTGAATAAATATTTTAGCCATACCTAGAAATATGTAAAATATATACTATTTCCTATAGTACAGCTAAAAATCAGATTAAGTCTGACACATGAATAGAGTGAATTAGTTTACTTTTTACTTTTATAATCTAAAATTAATTATAATCTATAAATTAAATATACCGATTACATATTTTTTATTAAAGTTAAGTACGACAGGTACGTGTTGCATATGCTGCGAGTCGTGAAATTTCTCCTAATCTCCAGACCACCCCCAATATTTATTGACTTGAGATCTAGAACATTAATTTGTCGTAGGGTAAGTTAATGTGACATATCATGACATCTATTGAAGTCTATATACTTGTCATACAGAATAATAATTATTTGTGTCTATAAAAACAAAGTTTGTTAATTTAGGTATCTTAACTAAAGGTATTTTTTATATTGGCTCATTTAAGGCCAAAAGAATTCAATATAAAGACATTAATTATGAAATAATAATATCAAAATAATAATTAATGAAATATATAAAATGTAATCATAAACCCCTTTTTATATTTATAAATCATATAATCATGATAATGAAAATAAATAAATAAATGTATATATATATATAATTGAAATCATAGGTATATTATACTTCCATTGAACATTTTATACATTTTGCAATTGTGGTCAAGATATATTATTTCGAAAAATAAGTGGGTCGTGAAATACTAACTCGATTAATATATATTATTATAGAACAAATATCAATAATGTATTTGTATTTAGTCTTTTATATAGTGGTAAATTAAACATCGAGAAAGGATCGATATTTTTTACCTCAATCTTTCATAATTATTACGTCATTTTGGTATAGCCAATCTTATATATGCGTATGTAAAGTAAAACAATGGTTAAACCTATATCTATATATGAATTAAACATACCACAGGTATCTCAAAGTCTATGTACCAAAAATCATAAAATTTGACATATAAGTATAAATTTATTTTAAAAATTTAGATGATACATATCATAATAATTACACTATTTAAATAATGTTTAAGGCATGCATATATATTAAAGTTACAATGAATATATTCAAAATAACGAAAACTAATCTCCAAACGGTTCGCCACCAACAGTAGGTATTCGGTTTTAAATATTTAGCATTGATTTAGGAAGAAAAGAAATAATAATAATTTTCATGTTCATGTTCATGTTTAAGTTGATGATGTAATTTATTTAGATTTGAGTGTGTGAAATCTGGTGTTGGGTGAACTTTTTCTAGTAAATAAGACCAAAAACAAAAATCTCAGGGGGTTAAGTCAGGCGAAATCGAAGGCCACTTGATAGAGCCTCATACGGCCAACCCACCTTCCTCCTATATGTTCATTGAGTAATTGTTTTGCAGCTAAAGCGTAATTATAGAGCAGCGTACCATATTGTTTAAATAGCCTATAGTTGCACCAGCTCCTTTGGCAAAATGTGGCAATACATTATCATTGAGAACATGAACATGATTCTGCAGTCATTGTACGAGTATGTCTATAAATACCAAAAGATTGAAACCTGAGAACCCAATGCTTGCGCCATACAGTATTAGCTTGAGTATAAGACGAGCCTTTTCCCGTTAATAATCTTATAAGTTTATAAAATTCTAGAACTAGATTCTTGTATCTAATTTAATTTTCCATATATTTTTATGAAAAAATCTTAAGATAATTTCTTATGGCTTATCCTCATAATCTAATGAATTTTCTTTATCATCTTATAATATTCTTTGAAAAATCATGAGAATCTTATGATAAGATTATAAGTAAGCCAATTAAAACCTTATCACTATACGAACATCTGCATTTTATTGTATTAATAGGTATAAATAATATGTTGTATTTAATTAATAATTCATAATAATTAGTTGTGTAAATAATTGTATAAATATGTATATAGTTAACAAAAATATTTTTGTGAAATATTAATTTTAGCCAAAAAACATTTACTAAAACCATACCGGTGATTATGAAACAAAACTTTGTATGTTATTCGTTTACTAAATATTCATAAACGGTACTTGCCCTGCAAATATTAATTATCCGCATAGTAAAGTTGAAACACACAATACAAAATAATAAGTCATCATCGTAATCTATAAAATGTCAGACAAATTAAATTTTAGAACTCACATAGAACTACATGATGTGATCGCCGCGGTTAATAAACAAGTAATTTATTTTATTACTATGTGTATCCGCATAGTAAAGTTGAAACACACAATACAAAATAATAAGCCATCATCGTAATCTATAAAATGTCAGATAAATTAAATTTTAGTTTATCTAATGATCCATATAATTTTGACGAACTGCGTTGCCATGAACAGCATCCACGGGAATTTGGAGTTCCTCATCTTGGTTATCGTCTGCAGCAGCTGCGGATCAAACTTCGTCGATGGGGACTTTGAAGTGGCGGCACATATTGTGAAGCACACAACATAAGAGAACCACAGATGGGACCTTCTCCAACGAATATCATGCAGGAGGCGTAAAACATGGAATCTTTATTTAAGTATTCCGATGGTTTGTTCCACATATTGTCGCGCTGAGAGTAGACGTCGTTGGAACCTTTGCTGGTGTAGATCGAGATTGTTGCACGTGCGGGCGTCATATGAGGTCAAGAGATACGCAGAGGCATAGATAAGCGCTGTCCCCAGAAGTGATAAATTTGACTGCCTGATTAATTCAGGGATTTCTGACTCATCCCAAACTCTGGCATCATGAACGCTTCCAACGTTGCTTACATCCATGTGGATGATTCTGTAGATCGCACCGCACACAATTTGTACATTTAATGAATGAAAGTGTTTTCGATTGACATATGATTTCTCGAAAGGGTGATTCGCAGGTGCGAGAATTGGAATATGTTCACCGTCAACAACTCCTAGAATATTTTCCTGTTGATAATTTGTCTGAAAATATGTAACGTGCTCAAAAGTATGTTCAGCAGAAGGCCACGGCAACTACGTGTTGACGACATTAGGAGAAACTATGGCGTTTATTACGTACCACACAGAGCACCGGGCCGTCACCGTTGAGCAGTTTGATATCCCCGTAATTCCATGTATGTAGTTTCCAGTTCCAAGCCACAGCAGCGTAATAAGATTTGGAATATATTTGGGAATGTTACAACCTATATTATGATAGTCTGCCAACCACGGCCTCATTTTACGTATATAAGAAACACAGCATATTTTTTTGAAAATTGAAATTCCTAAAAGAATATGTTGTCAGACATTTTCATGAAGGGATCAGTTACATTATCAATGACAATGAAATCATACAAGTCCTTTTCATGTTCAGCAAGAGCCAAATAACGGAAGTACCTATCCATGTTCTGAACGAGAGAATTATATGCAGAAAGAGACTGTTATCTGTCCATTATGGATGAACTATAAGTATGTATATAGTAACATAATAATACATAACATACATCTTATATAATAATATTACATACATGTTATATATATGTGTATTTTGAGTACACTGCTATTGAGTGTTATTGTTGTTTTGGTTTTCGTTCGACTCATGCATACCCCATGTTTTGTTTTAAATGGTTAATGTAAGCCAGTTCAGTGATTCCCAGATTATTATTCTTATTGAACTTGTAAAAAACAATAACACATCCACTTTGAGAGATTCAATTCTTTAATTTCCAAAAGCGATAAAACGGATGCTTGGGCTCATATAAGAGAAGAATTTCACAAGTCGCTATCACCGACCCAAATTAAGGATGACGCTTTTTTCTTCAAGAAAACTTAGAAAAAAATGGGAAAACCTCCCGGCTTGTATCCGATTGAAAAAGGAGCACATAAACAAGACTGGGAATTCGTCGTTCATCTCCAAAACAGAGATGGAGAAATGCTGGGACGTTGTGGGACGGGAGAATCCTAAGTTGGTGAAAGTGAATAACTATTACTTCTACAAGTGTGGCTCAGCTTGTGAATTCTCTGCTATCTGTCAGCAGTTCTGATGGCGGTGCTTCGAGCTCATATTCTAATTCTCCTTTCGATCAAGCCCCCACATAGATTGAACCGTCGAACTGGGTGATGTGATCGTGGTTAATAAACAAGTAATTTATCTGACCCCAAAAATATTCCAGCTACTTCCCAGCCCACAAATTACCTGTGTGAACTCCTTTCATGCGAAACAGTTAACGTTAATGAGCTACATATTTGTATATTGCTAAAACTATATATTCAAGTAAGATTGAAACGCAATTGAGGCCTAGAAAGAATATTATCTGGCTAAAAGCTTTTGGAGTAGCATATATACATATCCACCATATATTTGATAGTTCCGAATATTTATAGATACCTATTACTATACCTAATGTTCGCATATACATTGCTATACATATTATACTATATATATACTAACTTGTTACTATATTGTTTTCTTTTGTAGCTATGTTATGTGTTATACATTTTGACATGACCCTGTCCTTACAGTAAAAATATTACTGATATGGATCAATGCCCACCACCCTTTGACTTATTTTTATGACGGTAGAACGATCTCACATAAAAATATATGATAATTATCGCAGTCTAATACTGATTATAAGATTATAAGAAAAATCATATAAACTTATGCTTATACCATAAGATCATACGATTTTTCTTATATTCTTATGAAGGACTACTATAATACTATTTAAAGTAGTCCTTGATTCTTATATTTTAAACGTGAAATAAGTTATATATGGATAACAATATATATGATAAGATTATAAGGATGACATTTTTCTTATCACAAGATTTTCATAGTGAAATATAGGCTCCAGGTTTCAGTACTCGCACATATATGCAGATTGTCTTTATACTATAGGGTGTGTCGAAACAAATGGCGTTTTTATGTTATAACTTGATATAATATATTAAAATATTATATTCATATTAAATATTATAATATATTAAAATCGAACAACATTCTAACAAACTAACTCGTTAGCAATAATACTAAGAGATATTGAGTTGTCATTGACTATAATGTGTCTCCATATTTAACAAAACCTCAATTATCTAAATTACTGTATATATAAGGTGTGCGTATACATTCTAACACATTTTCTTCAATTGTATGAAGTAATCCTTTGTGTTATTGATGACTACTTATTATAATACAGAATTAAATATATATTAATTTTTTATTATTAAATAATAAAACAATTTAGGTAATTAAATTTTATAATTTTTCTTTTAAAGACTTCTGGTATTTGTCCTGCTTTAAATTTTCCACAAGTTTTTGTTTCGCGTTAGTGTTTAACTATACATATTTAAATTTGTGTTTTGTTTATTATGTCATAACTTTTTTGTATTAAACAGTTTTAGATATAAACAATAAATTATATTTTACAGGCAACTTAAGTATATAGTACGTTAAAATGTACGGAAATATTTATTAAATTAATTTAAAAACAATATTTAATATTATATACCTTATTTAACCCCTTTACCTGAAATTTATTAATATTAATGATTTTATATGGACCAAAATGCATTGAGTTTATTTACATCTATGGGTTGGATAATAATTATCAGACTCATTAAAAAATGTCAGGTTTGAATGATTAATTTCAGATTTGCTTGCCTCATCTTTCAAATTTGATCTATATAATAATAATTACTATAAATAAAATTATTAAAAGCTAGGTATATATAAATTCTTTTTCTGTTGATTGTGCTAATTGCAAATTAACGTAAGTTTAAAAAAAAAAAATTGTATATTAAAAGTATATTTTTTCTTAAAATTTGGGATTTGAATATCATTAATAATAACCATATAAAAGCTTCTTCTTAATATAATAATGACAAAAATTACATTTTCTTTTACAGTTGTAAAAATATGCTGTGCCCGTAAAGAAATAGTAATGTTTATATCTCTATCATGGTTGTATAGCTATATATATATAACCACCAAACAGTTTAAAATGCTTATATGATTTTTTTCCTTCTTTCTTTATAAAAATAATAATCGCATCCATTGCATTTTTCGTGATACCTTTATCGTGTTAATTGATAAAATGATCAGTGAGATATTGAGTTACTTTTCTGTATTCACATACATTTATTTTATGGAATGGTTTCACATCAATTTCTCAAATCAGCCGTAAACATTTAATTGCTCCTTGTATATTTATGAACTATAATGTGGCTTTATTTTCTCTCATACTATTATCCTATAACTGTTAAATACTAGCGTTCTCAATGCAGTGTGTAATTTACCTGCAAAATGAATATAAACATCTTATATAGGTTTATAAAAGCAATTAAAAGTGTAATCAGTGGCACGGCATATCATTGAAAAGTATCATTAATAATATCTAGTGGGACTATAGATGATAGATCATGATAGATGACAGTTTTATTTATGAGTTTTGAGGTAACTGATTTTAATTATGTACGTAGGTCCTTTATGACAAGCACAGTACAAGAGAAACATCCAAAGCAAATAAAATAAACGCAACATTAAGTTTCAATGGTAACTATTTTAATTGCGACAACACAATACCTACACAGAGGGTGTTTTATTTTGTTTTTCGGGCTTCTATTTCACAAAAGAGATATTATGCGTGCTAAAGAATATACTTAATACGTTTTCAGCAGCCATATTATGTTTGGAAATAATCTAGTTGTGTTAATAAAATACATCACTGATGCGTAGCAATTTTGCTGCAAATAAAATATAAAGTTCATACCTAGGTATATTATTTTATATGAGCGTGTTTTTTGGTTTGTAATATTTAAAAACTTTTTAAATTTAATGTACTCACTATTTATTTATTTATATAAAGCTTGCAGATTCAAATAAAAATATAATCAACATTTTATATTAGCCGTATGATTTATAATTTAACTATCTATGTCTCTTGCAACTACATATTAAGAGGTGGTAGGTGCCTATTAGTATGTGAGTGGTACCGCAGTGTTCAACAAAATAAAAATAATAAAATAAAAATATATTATATCAATATATACCATAATTAATAACATTTTATAATAAAATAATATATTTTGCTTCAAATTTATTTTGTAAAACCCTATAGTCTAAGGTCTAGCTAAGAGTTAAACTAACGGTAATACTGTAGTGAAATACACAAACTATAATTTCGGATTTTTTACGTTATTTTGTCCATCTTTCTTCGTTTATAGTTTAACGTTATTAATTGCTAACTTTAATTTCGGTAATTTTAATATTTTAACGTTAATCACTCTGAAAAGTAATACCATTTTAATAATTTATTAAAATGCAAAATAATAAGATGAGTAGGTACAGTGTTTATATATATTAGATTTGCAAATTTGTATAAAACTTGAAAATATGCATGCATAAAATAAACTATATTAAAAAAAATGTATAATATAATTGATAAAAATCTATAAATATGACTTTACTTATTATCAATATAAAAAACTAGATAGTTCATTATAATGAAGAAAACTGTTTCTTTCAAAGAATATAGAGCGAGCGACAAGACCCTCACTCTAAAAAAAAGTTGACGATAAAATTTATATACTACTAGCTCGATACCAGTTGGCAGTAGATTTTTATTTAAAGTATAGGAGCTTTTATTTATGAACGGCTATAAATATGAATTTATAGAATCTTAGATTATAAACTATAATTACTACGTGCTCAAAAATATAACTGCATTGTAATCAATTTATTATTTCACGTGATATTTTGGTAAATTTTAGCCTTATTTGCAAAATAATTAATATAATGAGTTTCATATAATAGCTTCAGAGTATTGTACGCTACATACCCGATCATAAATAACATGATACTGTATTTAAAACAGTACATATGTTAAAAGCTGCACACAAAACCATTCTGGTACATAACAATGGCGGATTATTGTCCCGGCCAGTTTTAAAGCGCTTTTAGCAAGGAGTGAGGGTTCTTGTCGCTCGCTCTATATTCTTTGGTTTTTTTATAAAACATTAAAAAGTATAATTTATACTTTGTTGATTATACATTATGTTAATTTAATTTTGAATAAAGTATAAGACAATCAAAATTTTAAAAGCTGATTTAGTTAAATCTTTAAAAATTTTGTTTTTAAATATTGGGAGATATTTGTAATTATTAGGTACCACAAAAGGGAACCAGTGCCAATACTTTTGCTACTCTTTATTTTTCGCATACAATATATTTTGATGAGTATTTATTTTATTTTTGCAATAGTTTTTATTTTAAGATTGTATCACTTTGTGTGATTATTAATATTAAACTTTTAAGTTTCTATATAATTAATAATTTTAATAATTGTTGATAATTTCTTTTTAATATTTGAAAATAATTTAACCAAAAATTACCAAAAATATGGAAATTCTTTTCATTTAAAATTATATCAAAAAGTATATCAACCAGTATTAATTCAAGTATAAATAAGACATACCAATTAACGACTAATTTTTCATTTTATGTTACCCATAGTTACTTTTCAGCAATATTCTATAGTTAATAATTAAGCAGTAGCTTTCAATATAGCATATAGAATACGTGGGTTGTCATAATAAATTCCACAGCAAGTGTACCTTTGTATAGAGATCGTGAATAAAGTGTGTGCATCTTTGCTTGTAACTATAGGAACATTAACAAGCATAGTTACGACGCACAACACATTGTAAGCTTCGATACACTAAAGAACCAGCCTAGTAGATACTACTCATAGATATTGCGCAGCGATTATGAAATAATTCCAGCAAGCAAATTGCTACATACCTCCAACCAGTCACGTATTGATGCATTTTCATTAAAATAGGTTAGTGACTGACGCAACTCTCCATCACCCCTTAGCTTTCCTTAGTTACCCTATATAATCAAGGTGGAATGACGCACCAGCGAACGTTTCTCTCGATTTCGGCTCAGCCTATCACCGAACGAGCTAGGAGGAATGAATCCAGTCGTAACTAGTTCGCTGTTTGCTCTTGCTATATAAGCTACCTCATACAGTGATCTCAGGATCTAGCTATTTTTCAAAGTTACCCGTGTTTGTTTTCTTTGAAAATTCTAATCACCAAAGATGGTAAGCGAAGGCTATATTACTTTTCCATATTACTTTAGTACTATATTAGTTTTGCTTTTCTAATAATAATTATAAGTAGTAATAATTATATTATCTCTCTTTTTTCAGCGCGAGTGTATTTCAGTCCATGTTGGTCAAGCCGGTGTCCAGATCGGAAACGCCTGCTGGGAGTTGTACTGTCTGGAGCACGGAATCCAGCCCGATGGCCAGATGCCCAGTGACAAGACCATCGGAGGTGGTGATGACTCCTTCAACACATTCTTCAGCGAGACCGGCGCTGGCAAGCACGTTCCCCGTGCCGTCTTTGTCGATCTTGAGCCCACTGTCGTAGGTGAGTAACGAAGGTTTTCGATTTTAATACAGTTGCTTTAGTTAATTACTTGTTTATTAAAAATGTAAAGACAAATATATTTGATAATCTATCGTTTTAAATGCCAACGTAAATTCTTAATTATTTTTGTTTATAAACTTTTGTAATTGTTTTATATATGTTTTGTTTTGTACTCTGGCTAAAAACGGTTTATCCACTAATTGTTACACTTTATAAGATATTTTTTAATTCATTTCTATTTTAAATATACTTTATTTAAAGGTACTTCATTTAGTTATTAATTTGTATATGGTAGTTATATTTTCATCGGTTGTATCCTGTAAATTGTAATATATATTATGTAATTAATTGTTGGCATTTTTATGACTCATTTTAAGCCGAAAACATTTATATTTTGATTTAGGATTATTCGCTCATTTATATATTTAACATTTATATTTAATATTTCTGGAATGTATTAAAATTTACTAGAATATATACATAACTGAATGCAGCTACATAACATAGCTAACTGCTAAGTACCTATCGTAACATATGCTAAATAATATTGATTTGTGTGTTGGCTGCACAAAATCAGACACTTACACATCGTAAAGGGGGACATGTAGTGACTCAGATGTGCGTGGTAGCAGTCAGCAAAATAAACGTTTTATTTGTTGGTTTTAGTACCAATTTTTGTTAATCTTTGATTATATACAATGTTGATTTAGTTTCCGACTTGCACTATATACGAACCTTTTGATTAGTAGTATATAGGCTACATGTATTTGTCTAATCTAAAGAATGCAGCAGTAATTTGCTTTTTGTTTTGTGATATTTAATTTTGATCCTTTAATTTAATCCTTAGATGAGGTCCGTACCGGAACTTACCGACAACTTTTCCACCCCGAACAGCTCATCACCGGAAAGGAAGATGCCGCCAACAACTATGCTCGTGGTCACTACACCATTGGTAAGGAGATTGTCGATCTTGTTCTCGACCGAATCCGCAAGCTGGCAGATCAGTGCACCGGTCTCCAGGGATTCCTCCTCTTCCACTCTTTCGGTGGTGGCACTGGATCTGGATTCACCTCCCTCCTCATGGAGCGTCTCAGCGTTGACTACGGCAAGAAGTCAAAGCTAGAGTTTGCTGTCTACCCAGCTCCCCAGATCTCGACCGCTGTTGTTGAGCCTTACAACTCTATCTTGACCACCCATACCACTCTTGAGCACTCTGACTGCGCTTTCATGGTCGACAACGAAGCCATCTACGATATCTGCCGGTAAATTTGTTATCCTATTTAAACAAAATGTTTTCCTACTTTGCATATCAATTCTAATTTTAATTACAAACTCTTTAGTTATTTATATAACATATTCCTTTTCCCTTTATTTTCTTTCAGTCGTAACCTCGATATCGAGCGACCCACCTACACCAACCTTAATCGCCTGATCGGCCAGATTGTTAGCTCCATCACTGCATCCCTCCGATTTGATGGTGCCCTCAACGTCGATCTCACTGAGTTCCAGACCAACTTGGTACCTTACCCCCGTATCCACTTCCCACTGGCCACCTATGCCCCCGTAATCTCGGCTGAGAAGGCCTACCACGAGCAGCTGAGCGTTGCTGAGATCACCAACGCCTGCTTCGAGCCTGCCAACCAGATGGTCAAGTGCGATCCCCGTCACGGAAAGTACATGGCCTGCTGCATGCTGTACCGTGGAGATGTCGTCCCCAAGGTTAGATATATTTTATTTTAAAGTTATGCTTTAATAACTGTCCTTTGACTTTTTATTTAAACAAATTTTTGATATTTTACATTCTTCCACTCTATAGGACGTCAACGCTGCTATTGCCACCATCAAGACTAAACGAACCATCCAGTTTGTCGATTGGTGCCCAACTGGCTTCAAGGTTGGAATCAACTACCAGCCTCCGACAGTTGTGCCCGGTGGTGATCTTGCCAAGGTGCAGCGTGCCGTGTGCATGTTGAGCAACACCACCGCTATCGCTGAGGCCTGGGCTCGTCTGGATCATAAGTTTGATCTAATGTATGCCAAGCGTGCCTTCGTACACTGGTACGTCGGTGAGGGTATGGAGGAAGGTGAGTTCTCCGAGGCTCGTGAGGATCTTGCCGCTCTGGAGAAGGACTACGAAGAGGTCGGTGTCGATAGCGTTGAGGGAGAAGGCGAAGAGGAGGGAGAAGAGTATTAAACCGGGTCTTCGAATGCTATCAAACAATTTGACTTGTATTGACTCTTTGACTCTTTGGCTTTTTTCCTATATGTTTTATCTGTTAAAATATACTTCATATACCGCTTTTAAATGTTTTTTCTAGTTTGAATTTAGAATTGCAGCTTTTAATGGCTTAGATAATTATTAGTATATTATTCCAAAATTCGGAAAAAGTTTTGCTTAACTCTACATAAGAAGTACATAACTTTTATTTAATCAACAATTTATTCAATAGTATGCTCATATTAAAATTGTGTCACTTTAATGACCAAGTTAGTTATATATGTCAGGATGGATTACGTTTTAACATCAGTAAGTTAGGTAGTATTACGTGTAAATATATGTGCCTATTACAACTTTGACAATTATCATATTATTATTATTATTACGTACATTATTATTAAGATTATACGTATATTTCAATGATTAATTTGAATGTCTAACAATATTCAACTTATTATGTCCGCAATACAATGATCATACGCGTTTGTTTCGTATTATTTTTATTGTTGATTGTTAAACATATTAGATATAAAGCTAGTGTAATTAATATATTTGATTATTTCTTTTAAATTATGTAATTAATCAAAAAAGCCTAAATATGCTATATATGTATATATATGTGTGCAATTATGTATTTGTCAATTTATAATAAAGCCTATTTCTTTTATTTTGAGTGTATCGTAAAAACTGTGATTTTAATAGAAGGTTAGTTACATTATTACGCAATACCGAAACAGTATCCATTATATCGCCTGAAAATTTTGGTAATTTTGAATACTTATTTGAATTTTATTATTTTAATATGTGCTGCATACTGCTACTTCAAGAGCAAAAGTAGGATGAAAGGAACAGTGCATCACTTTTCCTAGACAAATGTTTTTTTTCTGATATTTTTTTACGGACACTACGAATAGTAATAATAATAATAAAGATAAAGATATATATTTATAGAGCGCTCACAAATCAAATAAATGATGTCAGATGCGTTTATATAATTTCAAAAATTCAAATTAAAAAGCATTGAAAATAGTAAAAATAATAGTCAGAATAGGAAAAGAAAGATAAGACGCTAGGAATTATGGGTTCAACAAATGACAGAGAACGAACAGCTAAAAGAACCATAGATATTTAATTGTTTATATATTTACTACTAGATAGGAAATCTAATCGGAATCGTTGTAGTAGTTTCATTTTGACTAAGAATTGGTAAGAAATGGTTGTTGTATACTACCCAATACTATAAAAAATATAGAGTAAATCTACCTACATGATATAAAGTACTGGTTTGAAAAGTAAATCGTTAGAATTGTGCACCTAAGTGAGAGCTACAAATAATATGTAACTTGTAGGAGTATATCATGTAACAATAAAAAACGTTTTTCCGATAGCAACTTTATTTATTTTTGCCTAAGCAAAATCACACAAATCGTGCTACATCATATAAGTATTAAATACATCATATTATACGCATTGAGCTAAAAATAAATTCTAATCCTTGGTGTAAATATTTCGTTACTGCATCGTTTGTTGTATTTTCTACTGTCCTATTATATATGTGTTAGTATACCAGTTAAATATCTATGAAAAGAACGCGTACATCTCTATCAATTCTGTTTTCTGTCAAGCTACTGAACGGTCGTCTTTCTTTGCTCTCAATTAGCATGCCTAAACTTATCATTGAATTTCAACATCTTAACCGGTGATGCCCTTCATAAAATTGGATTGATACCTCCTGCGCTAAGATGAAGGAGCGGACCATTCACATGGTCAATATTACAACGGCAGACAATAAGGTCTTCCTATACTTTACTCTTCAAGTCGCCGGTCTTTACAAATTTCAGATCAAAATGATTATTTTGAAATTAGATATTTCTATCTGAATTATCTACTAGTCAATTATTACTGACTACAGAGATTCAATTTGTTAATTTAGAACCTGTATATATATAAGGGGTGGGGGATGTGAACATATTTTAAAATGGTGCTCATTCATTTAAATGTGTAATTTAAATAATATAATATTACATCCAACCAATTTAGCAATAGGTATATACAGTAAATTATTGCTTTATGATAACGATGTCGTCCATGCAGTCAACTTTTGAAATTAAAATGATCCATTAAATGTGCTATTACATGATTGCATACCTATATAATACCTGTCATGTGTTAATAATATACCTATTGAAGAAAATCTAATTGTTTGTAAGCGTATAAATTCCACTATATATAATGTTTAGAATGACGACCAATATTACTCTTTGTTCCAAATTTCTTGTACAGAGGACGAGTCAATCATCATTATAACGCTAAATAACCTGATTTAGGATGGAATGCGAAAACATAATTTTGAAAAAATACTAAGAAAAATGGTTATAAATTAACATTCTGAACTGAATGAGCTTTTAATTTTAATGTTTATTCATTCAAGAAGATTTGTTTTTTTAATTGAAAAATAATTTTCAGAAGCTAATCGATGTTTTGGAGAAGATTGGACGGTTTTCGCATTTTGGTTTTCAATGTACGTAAAACACACCTAAAAATATGGTTATTAAAAAATGCAATTTAGCATATGCTACAGTTTTACTTATCAAAGTTAATATGAGAACCGTTTCACATTAAACATTATTTTTCAGGTAATTTTTCCTATCATTCTTATTTGCTCGGTTTATTTGGTTTTGTTTAGTTTTTCAAATACATTATATATTATTACTGCGCAACTCAAAATTACTGCAAAATTTTGGGTTTAAAATAAAAATATTATATTATATGCTTAAAGGTGTTATAAACTCAACTGGTTAATTCTAAAAAGAAAAGTAAGCTGTGTGCGATTATTATTTATATAATTTATAAATAGTGTATAATGTTTTAAGTATTATTTATAATACACTATATTAATTTTATACATTACAATTTACACATCCCGCAAAACTTTATTCTTTTAATCTACTGTGAAATAGCTTTTTCGTTAGTACTTTGTCTTAGCGATCCCTTATTTTAGCGTCCCAAATTATTTCTATTCAAATTTCGGTAAAAAATCTTTCGCTA
>JAYRBW010134924.1:0-15611 GCA_036023295.1 Invenusta paracnida
GTCAGACCGATCATACGAGGCCGCTGCAGAGAGGGAAAAGTTGTGGGCGCTTTAGAGGGAGAATATCTGACATAATTAAATCAATTTTAACAAGTAAGTACTCAAAAATTAGTATTCTGCAGAAAAGTAAACGATTTAGAGTGGATAACTGTTGCATAATAAATTAGTATTTTGTAGGAAATTATAACGTTTTTATAGTTTTAACAATAAAGAAATGTACCTAGTTAATAATACTGGTGCATATTAGAATAACTATCGATATATATATATTAATTCTACGAGTCTAGTGTATTTGCACAACTACAAGCAGTAAACTCACTTGGTGTTGGATAGACTGCAGTCGTGGGCTTCGCTTGAGAACTATCAAACTGATTGGAAAAGGCAGCTGTAAAGAGGAGAACAAGGAATAATTTTACGAGAAATAGATCGACGTACTACGTCCATTAAAACACGTTGGACCATCCAAGAAACACGTTGCACATCAAAAACATATCAGTGTTCATTTGAAGAACAATTTTTGTTAAATAGTAATATTCAAGTTGTCAATCCTACAAGTGTAAAAAATCAAACGTAAGTAGATATAATTCTGTAGAAAATTCATTACCTCAATAATTAAAATAATTTAGCTAGATAAGGCATAATTAAACAAGGAGAGAAGAGTAGAGAGGAGAGAAGAGAGAATAGAGGAGATAGGAGAGGAGAGTAGAGAGAATAGAGGAGATAGGAGAGGAGAGTAGAGAGAATAGAGGAGAGAGTAGAGAGAAGACAGGAGAGGAGAGAGAAGAGAGGAGAGAGGAGAAGAGAGTAGAGAGAAGAGAAGAGAGGAGAAAGGAGAGAAGAGAGGAGAGGAGGGAATACAGTAGTACAGAAATATATTTATCGTTCTTATCGTACACAAGCTTATCGTGTGTTTGAAAGATGTTTTCTTATGCTTCGACACCGATCGGAAGCATTTTAGAGAATTCTTCGCATAAAATGCTCCACCCCAAAACGTGACCGCTGGGAAAAGAGACACAGTTGAGTCTGAAAATGAAGAAAGGCGTCATTAGTAATGCAAATATGTCATTAGTAATGCACATATGTCTACAATTACGAATTTATAACGGTATCTAATAATAAATACATAATAATATATTTCTATAGTGCTGCTAATATATTGTACACAATAATGTCTTCAGCACTATTTATGGAATAATTTCTGCTATTTGTATTATTATTATATTAGTAAAATTATTTGTATGTATCATTGGGATCCGCGTGGACCCCATCTATGACGTTAACGAAAGTCTATTCATAGGAACATTGGCTCGTAAACTTAATTTAATAAAAACATTGAATATTACTTTTTAGTAGCTCATTCACATAAAATTTATACTGACGAAAATTTACTGCACGGTGTAATATGAAATCAACCTTATCCTGTGTTTACATCAGAAACTTGAAGAAACTCCCCCGCATACTGATCCCACCAGGATAACGACTGCAATTCATAATATCATACTCAAAATTGACTCCAACAGCAGAGATCTTTGTCTCTCTCTCTCTAAACCGAAAAACTCAAATCCTGTGCATAACCAGAAACAACCTACCACCAACCCCTGATCCCTCCTTATTGCTTTCACCGATAACATCAAACTCCTGGGAGTCCCGTTTATCTCCAACAAGAAATGGAAAACCCACATTATCAACTGTGTAAAAAGCGCTTTCAAAAGTCTAAATCCCCTGAGACGCCTAAAAACATTGATGAGAAATCGAAACTAAAAATGTACTTCTCAAACGTTCACAGCATCATGGAATACGCTGTTCGTCGGGATAAACCCAGAAGATGCCCTTATGCTAGAAAATCTACAAATAAGAGCTCTCCCCTAAACCCTAATCATGCGCTTCATGAGCTGACATCACACATACTCTATGTCTCAAAATAATCATTTGCCCGGTCTGCTTAGAGACGAAATTCTTTCTTCTACAAAACTACCACTGTTATAAATCAATAATTTTTATACATAATCCAATATTCTATACTGTCCTCAAACAGAACCCTTGTTCCTTTTTTTGTTTTGTACTGTCTATCGAGATTGCCTCCCCCATATCTGCACCACACTAGATTTACATTTATGTACTTTTATATCAAATATACACTGATTATTACTATTATTACTACTTTTCAATTTAATTTGACGACCCACCTAACTATTACTATCAAAATATTTAGAATTAAATAGTTGTTTTGTTTTAGATATGTAATCAACTTAATAGTTGAAACAAATGATATAAATGATATTTAAAATGATATTTAAATGATATAAAAAAAAGTGGATCTTGAAATTGTTTAAGTAAAATCATTTCATGTACGAAAATGTTTAATTTATATCAAGCTACGATATCTCTCTTTTGACAACGATAAACAAATTTATTTAACTCATTGTATGTATTTTCAGTTCATCGTGTTTTTTAATAATTTTGGGAAGTTAGTTCATGAAGAAAAAATCACGCACCCGACGCAATTAAACAGCTTTTGATCCAGAATGACATTGACTGCAGTTTGCAAGTCTACAATCAACGTTTAAGGATGAAAATCCTCATAAACTTCAAGGACCCGTTTTACAGTGCACTTTAAAATAAAATACTTGATTTGTGGCCAATTGACGAAGAACATGGCATGAATTTAAAGTCTTCCGAAGAACGTGTACATAGCCATAACTGCAATGCACCCCGTTGGTCTAGAAAAAATGCTCGAGAAGCCATTAATAAAAAAAGAAAAGAGGGAATGGGCCAACCAGAGCTTTGGAAAACGTTGCTAAGGAAATGGGGGAGAATGCGCCACATTAGCAAGGTTCCGGAAAACAAGGAACTCTAGTCAACCATATGGAGTCTGATTCAGCAGTGACAAATCAAATGCTATTAATGATTTCATCTGTAACAACGTCGTATAGACTTATGACGATTTTACATAACTTTATTGGTCAAAGCTAGCCTGTTTTTTATTATCTTTATATATTTATAAAACTTAAAAGATATCTATTCATTTTGTGTAGATTAATCTTCAATATGTCAATCCCGTATTCCACTATATTATCATTAATAATGTTGATAACTTATTCCCAGTTACACGGAAGCTTTTTATGTGATTTAAAATTTCTTTTCCAGTTTGTATGTTACTTTTAATGAAAATATATTAACATTATATAATACATACTACTGTTTCACCAAAACAAACTAAATCATGCGAGACATTTCTCATAAATAGTAATATATTGTTAATTATAACTATCTTTATAAATATTACTAGATTTTTATTTTAAAATTATTTACTTAAAGCTTTACTTATTCTATAATTCGCATTCATTTTCTAAATATTTATTTTATTAACTTTTATCTATTCATATAATGCATAATCAACATTTAATGCGTATGTAGATATTCATTGCACTACAATTATAATAATTAGCACAATAACCAAGTTATTAATTTAATACAATTAACATTTTATTAATTATTTAATGTTTAAATTATTTTTTATAAAACTTATCCGCAAACTATATCGATATTTTTAATTCCACATATATACTACTTAACAAGTGCCGAGTAGTATGTGACATTTTATATTAAAAAACACAGGAACATTCCCCTCAACGCAAACGTTTATAGGTTGGACAAAAAAGTCGTTGGGGGAACATCCGAAATCATATAGGGAACACTCCCAAAACATTCCAGAAACATACAAATGGTTATTTATGAAAGAGTAATAACTATAGTATATATTACTCTTTTACCATGAAGCAATTAACACAAAGATTCCACTGTATATAGTTCAATACTACTATTTAAAAACCGTGGCTCTTGCAAAAATTGACAGCAGTTAACCTGTTAACGCTCAGTGTCTTCATCCGAGGGTAGCAACTTTGAGTTGAATTTTGGTACATACAAGCTTATTTTTTATACAATAGAATACTTAATTTCACAAAAAATACATATAAATGAAGCAATTTTGGGTATAAAATAGTTTCCTTTTGATTGAATTAATTATTTTGAAATTAAAACCGGTTGATTCACGACGCTAGTTTCCTTCCACGAATCAAGTGGAGATGTAGTAGTGTGCAGGATGAAGACAAGGAAAACATCCCGGATGATGAGGATAAGAATGCACGTATCAAGGATGCCAAGACGGTGTCCAAAGCATTGAATAAGAAGGTATCCGAGCTGCAGGTGGTTAAACCGTACAAGACCATTCAACGTGGTGAGCTGCCCATCCGAGCAGAGCCCGCGGCTTCCTCATCAAGTACAGAGCCTCAGCGCAAGCGACGCATTATTCATGCACTTGCTCGCACTGACGTGGATGGCAACCTAATGCACACCTAATGCACAACCTTGATGCACATAATCAAAGTATACCCAATTATAATGGCTTCCACGCTTGTTTGAATGTGCATAAAGATAAGAACAAGGCATATTACCACATGACATATACTCAAGCGCCTAACAAATCTGTTATAAATGACGTCATAAACAAGTTGTCTACTATTATTGTCACCAAGCACATGCCATTTGCCTTTTTAGTGGGAGATCATCCTGTATATGTCATTATCACCCAGCTCAAGGCTGAGAATCCAGAAAAGTACTGTGATATTGTGCTGTTCCTTGGTCCCTTCCATACACAATGGGTGATGATGAGTGCAATTTACAAATGATACAAGGGAAGTGAATTAGAAGAAGTACTAGTGGCTGGAGGAGTAATTGCTGATGGCTCTGTTGATCGTGCGCTGCAAGGCAAGCATTATAAGAGGGGACTGAGCGCTTGCGGCGGCTTATGTATGAGGCACTCATCAGTCAGCTGCTGAAGGAAAAGGTCATTCCCTACTTAGCTGTTGAGACAAAAGATAGCCTGGAAATTCTGAGAGATATAAGCAACTCACAAGAAATCCGCGCTGCTGCTCATATGGAACTTGAGGAGGATGCTCATCTCGTGAACCTTATTGGTAACATCTTCACTCATGTGGAGCATAGCGACATGGCAAACTACTGGAGAGACTTTCTGTCCATGACAGACGCGCTAATGCAAAATGTGCATTCAGTCCATGTATGTAACTGGGACGAGTATGTGAGTTCTCTACGCGCTATAATGCCATGGATGGTAGCGTATGACAACAATAGGTATGACAGGTGGCTACCTGACTTCTGTGCAATGCTAACAACTCTCCCTGCTGACCAGGTAACCTTCCTTCGCACTGACTTCGCCCAGTCCATCACGGGTAATCCCTACTCCAACATGGCATGGGACATGTGGATCGAGTGCACCATGAACAATGGCAGCAAAATGAAATCTGGCTGGCTCTCCATCCTTCAGAATGAGAAGCAACTGATGGTGCACTACAGAAATGTGAACAATGTACCTAGCTAAGATCCGGGCAACTCACAATGCCCTTGCCAACCGAAAAGAAGCAAAGAGGAAGCATGTGGAATGCGGCCCGAAACGGATGCGAGAAGATGAGCAGTGCATTCAGGACCTAGTTGAGTGCATGCAAGAGTTTGACTCCTTTCCATTTGACCCAGCATCACTTATCCTCCGCACACTATGGTCAGCAATGCCTGCAACCGATGAGCTCATTGCATACTTCAACTCAACCTTTGCTGCAGGAGAGGAAAAATTAACCCACTTTTTGCAAGAATGTGTCTTCAGTAACGATACCTCCATCTATGCCACTGTTCCTCTGAGCAGACGTTTGACGTTTGCCATGGTGACAGGCACAAACAAGTCCCGGAAAAGACCTTAAAGAAACAGCTATGGAGATGGAAAGGGACGCACTCAAGGTAGTAATCAATTTGGTTGAAGTTTGTAAATTAGTGGACCTCCCTGATTTGCTAGAACATCGTGTTGTCAAAGAATGTGTTACATTATTCAACTACAATGGCACATACAGAAAGACCCAGAAGAGCAAACTCATCCAAAAACTCTCTCTGAAATATGTAGATCTACACGAGCCCTACATTGCCATCGTTGACATTGGAATGATATGGAGGATGGCGACTCCGTCAGCAGAAGATCAACAAACGCAAGATGGTACACCATACAAGTGGTCGGACTATGTCCACAAGTTGGCATCCATCATACTTTCCCGACATAGAGAGGCTAAATGTATCATCTGTGTGAACAACCCTTATGACGCAACATACTCAACTAAAGATGACGAGCAAGACCTAAGGGTACAGGGTAAGGCACATGTCCCAAACTCTTACATGAAATTGGGCGACCCCTTTCCCTCTGCTGGAGCATTCAAATCATTGCTGTGTAGCAGTAGCAACAAAAAGCGGCTACAAGCAATGATATACAGCTATCTGATCAACTTTGCACAAACTGTTGAACCAGAGATTATACTATTCTCCACTTACGCACTTCTGCTCGAGTCAGGATGCAGAGATCCTGTTGTCATTCATGCAGCTGATACAGATGCCTATATTTCAGCAGCGGTCATCTCGCTGCAGCTGTCGGTATGCTTTATATCAAGAGAAAGGAGGGCATGGTCTCCTGTAGTTGCCTAGTAACTGCTGAGATGGCAGATAGTATTGTGCAACTGCACTGCATGACAGGTTGTGATGCCAACTCGGGCTTCTATGGAAAGGGTAAGATGCCCTGTATGACAAGGTGACAAAGAGTTCTTTGGCACGATGGCAGCTCTCGTGGTGTGGAAATGATCTTGTAATGGAGGAGAACGTGATAAAGGAACTCTTCCACTTCACTCATGAAGTTGTCTATAGCAACAAGAAGAGTACTTCCATGGCTGAGGCTCGTGCTTTGAAGTGGATGAGTATGAAGAAGATATCCTTCATTCGTCTTCTTCCAGATGAGGATAGTCTCCAACAACACTGTCTTCGTGCCAACTACCTGGCGTACTTAGTTAACCACCCCTCCCTGAAATGGCTGGGAGTTGGTGAATGGTCGATGTCGTCCAGTTCATTTCACAGCATACCTGCGCCAACACAAGTTGAAGATAGCAAAGATGATGACAGAATCTAATGATGAAGGAGACAATAATTTGTTGGAATCTGAAGTTTCCGAAATTTATTCAGATTGATCTATCTCTTAATGACTTTTAAATGTGTTTAAATGATATTATACATTACACATTTAATTGATTATATCTACTATTATATCTATAATTAGTTTTTCTTACACATTTATTTTACATTGTACATATTAATTTGTTAAATTACTTCATTAAAAATTGAATATATCTACTGCTATATCTAATTAGTTTTGTTGTTACATTTCTCTCCAGCATAGGGCAGCCATCTTGGATATCTGGGTCAAAATTATATTTAAAAAAAATGATGTCAGAATCAGAATCCTCGGGGTTGATTTAGTGGGAAAAGTGTAGATATACTTGATTCTAGGTGGTCTGGCTCAAAAAAATGTTAGATTTAGCCCCCAATAAAAAAACCCTTGTATTTTTGCAAGGGACCGGGTTTCTAAATATTTTGTAAAAGTTCCATAGAAGTCAAAACAATGATCAAAACATGTTAGCCAGAGAATGGTCACAGGATTGCTGTTCTGGACCCAACTAATGTTGTCTCTTGTTACCACCAAATCCAACACGCCGACTTCATTTCTTTAATTTCAGAAATGTTGACAGCAATAGGTGAGTTATTGCAAGGCTCGGAACACTTTGGGAAAGTCTGTATGACAGATTTGGATGGCCAATATACTCCCTCATTTATCAGCCTGATGATCCAATTGCAGAGTGGAAGAGAATTATTACTACAGGTGGACAGATATTTAGTTTGCCGTTTCTTATACCAGCATCCCGTGGTGGCTGGATGTTGAGTGTATGAATAGATGGTACCTGGGGCAATATAAGACTGTATATTTCATGGAGGCTACAATGAAGAGATGAAAAACAGACTTCCAGTCACAATCAGAATAGAGGTAAAGTTCATCCACAACTGGTTGGTTGATAGCAAAGTGCAAAAGCAATTTTAATTTAAAGAAAATCAATGAACTGTATGTTGGGGATACAAGTGGCAAGGAACAGATTTGACGACAATAAAATGCCTCTGATCTGTATACAAGTCATTCCACCATTCAAGGAATAAGTTGGGAACTACTTGACAGTCAATGTTATCACATTGCAAGGGGAATTGGTTGATTATAGAGGAACTGATTGTATGACAAGTATAATTTGTTATCTTTAATCATTTCCTTTTCTTATTTTCTCCTTTGTATATTCTTATATGCACTGTTTGTCACATTTTATTGTATTAATATTATATCGGTATATAGCTAGCAGTTCTAGTGTTATTAATTATCTTGTATTTACATGCATTACTTATTTTACTTCATTATTTTCTGGGCTAATTACTTATTATAAATACAACTGTTTTATATTTTATGAGAACAATATTTGACTAACATGTTATCTTTATTTCTGTCAACTCATAATTATTATGACATCTAAAGTTTTGTGAGAAGAAATGTAAACCAATTAATTTATTGTTGAAGAACATTAAATGATCTAATTAATGGGATGTTTCTGCCCAATATAATTCTTTTTACTTTCCAATTATAGAAAGTGTTGTGCACATTCTTTCTTCTAGTTTACTTACAAAATCAAGTAAGAATGTAGTTTATATCTCCATGCGTATTTATACTGCATGTTATGAACACTTGTTTATACGGAATCTGTGATCTCAGGCTTTATTAATATAAACTCATAAGTTTACAGTTTTTGTGTAATATATACAACTTAGTTAACTGACAATACGCTTTAACCATGCACCAGTTGCCTAAAACTGTATTGCAAAGGGTTTCTTGTTAATTTTGTTTTACTGGTGATTCCTGGTTTTATTTTATGTATTTAAAAAAATATTGTCAACTTTTTAATCTGTTCTTACTAAATAAAAAATCCCTTTATGGTGGTTCATTTATTCAGTTCAGCTTTTGCAATCGAAAGTAAAGGTTTTGCAGGCTAGAATGCATTTATTCAAATTCATTCAACTGAATTATTATTACCAATTTTAATGTAATTTGACCACCTACCTAATTTTTACTATCAAAAAATTTAGGATTAAATAATTGTTTTGTTTTAGATGTAATCAACTTAACCGCTTAACTGCTGCCAATGGGTAGAGCCCGTTGGCATCAATTTGCTAATATGTGCTGCCAGTGGGCATTGCCCGTAGACATAATCTACTTCTTAATTTGATGCTAGGATGTAGGTAGTAACACATAATTAAAAGAATAGCGTATACTAGCTATTTATCTTCAATAAAATACGAAGTATCTCTCAACCAATAGGAATCGAGGTATGAAAAGCAAAGTTAGAATTATTTAGTATATAGATAATTTGCAAGGCAAATCGATAACATTTATTTTGTTGATGTAAGCATGCCACCATGTAAACGGAGAGCTGCAGCTGAGCAAGCAACAAATGCATTATTTGGACGTGATATACAACTTCCACAGTTAGATATTGATGATTCGGATGATGGCTCAAATTCATCATATTCAAGTGAAGACAATAATGAGGAAGACATTCTTATTCAAGAAAATAGGCATGCTGTTCATTCTCCAACTGGATTTGTACACACTGATGGAGGTGCATGGAAGTCTGCAGATGGTACCTCCCCTGCTCCTCATGTGTTTACTGCAGTTCCTGCAGTACAAGTTGACAACAATGGATTCCTGCATACCGATTACATCAAATTGTTTGTAACTGATGAGCTTCTCCAACTGCTTGTTTATCAGACTAACCTGTATGCAGACCAATTTATTGCGAGTCATAATTTGAAGGCAACCTCAAAGGTCCATAAATGGAAAGAAACTGATGCCGATGAGATGATGAAGTTTATAGCTACGATTTGGCTTATGGGTTTCATTCATAAGCCAACAATTGAATCATATTAGACAAAAGATCGGTTGTTGAACACTCCAGTGTTTACAAAAATAATGTCCCGTGATAGATTTGAAATTCTGGTGAAATTTTTTCACTTCAACAATAACAGTCATCTGCCAGATAATGCCAGAGAACGATGTTGCTACATGGTGAATCCTGTGACAGAATTGTTGAATGAAAGATTTCAACAAGTTTATGTACCTGACCAGAACATTTCCTTAGACGAGTTGCTCTTGAAATGGCTTGGAAATATATCTTGGAAAATCTTTATTCCAGCAAAACGGGCCAGGTTTGGTATGAAATTGTATAAAGTGTGTCATGAAGAATACATACACACTAAACTACAAAATTTACTTTGGTTATGACGAGACTGATTATTATCCGGAACTTACTCAACTTGGCAAAACTGAAAAACTTGTCCTTCATCTGTTTGAAAACTACACAAACAAATGGTATCACCTTTATCTTGATCGCTTCAATTCATCACCTCTCTTATTTGATGAACTTTATCAATGACAAATAGGAGCTTGTGGAACTACGGTCAAAGGCAGAAAGTTTATGCCAAAAGTTAGAAAAGAAAAGAAAATGACTAAATTGTCTGCAGAAGTAACTGCTGTTCGAAATGGTCCAATGCTTGCACTTGTATATTGAGACAAAAAACCGGTGTATATGCTATCTACAATCGATGACCACGGAACTACTGAGGTACCCTCGAGAAGAAAAGGAATTGTGATGGTCAAGAAACCAAATGCTGTCATTCGCTACAATACCAATATTGGAGGCATGGATAAGACGGATCAACTTATCGTGTGTACCGATCTGCTAAAATTCCAGACTTTTTCCCAACTTTTATCAACATTTTCCCATTTTTCCCGACTTTTCCAGGAGCCTGTTTCACTTATCATAAGATTATAAGTTTTCACTTAAGAAACTTATTACTAGTTCCATTCACTTATGTACTTATGATAAGTTTTCACTTATAATCTTATGATAAGTTTTTACTTATGTACTTATGTTTTACTTATATACTTATAATCTAGTTCCACTTATGATAAGATTTTAAATACTTAAGTGAAAAACATTAGGCTGCTTAGGGTAGACTTATGATGATGTAGATATTAATAAGATGATTGTTGTTGCTCATGGTAGCGCTGGGATTCCGCTCTTCTACCTTAAATAAGATAATTTGAAACAAAGAATGTAGTATTAACATTTATTCCAATAGCAAATAGATTTATTATATCAAAATAACTCAATAACCTTGGCGGAAGTAATAAAACAATGAGTTGATCGAGAAAAACGTAATTGTTATGCATGCAATATATACAACGTTTCAAAGAGTCACTGGTTTACAATTTATCCTTGGATGAAACGGTTTACGTAATCCTGTCGAACGGCGTTGCCAACTTGATCGGGAGGACGTTGTTCGTCCACTTCATCTGCGCCAATGTCAAAAACACCGTCGTCGGGATAGCCGACATTCGGTGTAGGAATCTTGAAGTGACGACACATATTGTGTAATACACAACAAGCAAGAACTACGTTTGGCACTTTGGCTAGTGAGTAGCGTGCGGGTCGAAGGAGAATACGAAAACGTTGTTTAACAATCCCAATAGTTTGTTCTATGTTTTGTCTAGCAGCTAGCAAACGCCTCTGAAAAGTTTGTTGACGAACATCCAGATTGTTCCGCATGTGAGCATCGTACGGGGTCAACAGGTACCAGCGGCAAGGGTATGCGCTGTCACCAATGAGAGACAGATTTGCCTCCTGGATCAGGGCAGGAATCTCAGACTCACCCCAAACACGTGCATCATGAGTACTCCCCACGTTGCTGATGTCTGCGTGCAGAATTTTATAATCTGCACCACAGACAACTTGCACATTGAATGAGTGAAAGTGCTTCCGGTTTACGTAGGCTGCCTCGTAGGGATCACAGGAAGGTGAAAGTATGGGGATATGCGTACCGTCTACTATACCCAAAATGTTTTCAAGGTGATACTTTCGCCGAAAGTAGTTTACATGGTAATGTGTGTTGTTGTTAGTTGGCCATGGCAGCCAGTCGCGAAGCATTTCAGGGCACACAATCCCATCGATAACGCTCCACACTCGTCGCCACACAGTAGTTTTAGCACACTGGCCGATTCCCCTCAGGTTCCAAAGATAGTTTCCCGTTCCGAGCCACTGTAATGTTGTTAAAATAGATTCCTGGATGTTGTTTTGTGTGTCCAGGTGAGGAGTTAGATGATTAAGAAGAATAACCGCGTTTTCCCTGGAAAATCGGAATTCCTCATGGAAGATTGAATCACTCATTCCGGGCATCAAAACTGCCTGGGGTTCTTCATCAACAATGTCAACTAGCTGGGCATATCGTACAAAACGATCCATTTTCTACTGCAGAAAGCAATATTAAACGATATAGATGAGTTAGTTATAAATTTATATTAATGATTTAAAAACACTTGTTTAAACAGTACAATATACACAGCGCAGCGCAGCGCATGCAGACAGAAGGAAATAAAAAATAATTAATCAATAGCCTATTTATATAGGTAAGATACAATACTGCCATTCCATGCCTACAGTTCAATGGTACAGTCTACGCCTCGAGGCGGTTGTGAGAAAGATGAGTCATACTCAATACTTATTTTCGACTGCGGAGTGAGAGAGACAGACAGACACGTTAGCCAGTAAGCAGAGGTGGTGTGTAAGGACATTCGATATCAATGCGCAGGCAATTGTATCTTTATTCACGGCAATAACTCGATTGAGTACGCATCATGGTAGCGAGTTCATTTAGCGATCCGCAGATAATGCTACTAATTAGCCTTATACAGGACCATCATAATGTCCTTTATGCTCGCTTCTCATCTACAATCTCCAAAGCGAATAAAACGGACGCATGGGAGGCTATTCGTGCAGACTTTCTTCTGTCATTATCCGCAGAGCAAGAGGCGTCATATTTTTCCTTGGATAAACTAAAAAAGAAATGGGAAAATATCGTCAATCGTCTGCCGGCTTACATTAAAGCCAAGAACGACCACGTGGGACAAACTGGCAGGGGACCTTTCCCAGTCAAGAAGGAAATGGAGGCTTGCTGGGATGTCGTCGGCCGAGACAATCCAAAATTTGTCAAGCCCAGCCACTGCGCCACTTCCACTTCGCTTGCCAATCTCTGCGACGACTCGGGGCCTTCTACGACGGACAAGAGCGAGACCAACGTCGACCAACTTCGACCTGCGTCCCTTCCCTCCACTCAACCTCCAATGTCGTCCACTACACCATCAAGAAAACGACCCTACGAAGTTGTGGATGCTACACCCCCGCCGAAGGAAGTGCTTTCTAGCCTTCTGCTAGATGAGAAAAAAAATACCAACGATCTACACATATTAAGGCTACAATACATTCAACAAAAAATTGACACCCAAAGAGCCAAACAAAATTATTATTTGGCCAAAAAACAAAAACTAGACAACACACTTTTGTAAAACGTTTTTGCCCATTCAATTACATAACGTTATGTATCTAAACAACTTTTCAATATAGGTATGTACTACTTGTATTTACATGACAGTCTGATATTTTCTTTTGTAAAACGTTTTTGCCCATTCAATTACATAACTTTATGTATCTAAACAACTTTTCAATATATGTACTACTTGTATATACATGACAGTCTGGTATTGTTCATTAAACATTAAAATATGTGTTTTTATATCTGTTAAGTATTTTCTTATCAACTTATCCTCATCATAAGTACATAAGTTTTCACTTATAATCTTATGATAAGGGTGAAACAGGACATAAGTATACTTATGGTAAGATAAGTGGATAAGTATAAGTATTTTCTAATGATAAGTGAAACAGGCTCCTGGCCTCGCTGACTCCCCCCTCTGCCCTTTCTGCCTCCGCTCTCTGGAGGATCTTTCCTACCTTTTTCTTTTTTGCCCCTCTCACTCTGTTCCCATCTTTCTCTTTTTGGTGGCAACCCCTCCTCGCAGTTCTAGCGGATGGAGATCGCGCCCTGTCCTTCCTGAGGGGGATTGGGGTGCTGACGAGCCCCCCAGACCAGGAATAAGACAGACAGACAGTAAACTACATGCCACTGGCATCTGGGCATGTGCTATTTTCAAACCCTGATAACCATTTTCCAATATTTACTTGTCAAATTTTCAGATGTTTTGTATTTTCAATAGCAACTTTTACTTCAATAATAATTTATTTTATCAATTCAATCACAAATTATGGATTTTTTAGAATTCTCAATTTTTATTAGCTTAGAGACCCAGTCACTGATTCCAAAATCATTTATTAAAAAAAAATGTTTTAGTAAACTTATAGATAATGTTTAGTATTCCATAAAATAAAGTTCTAAAAATCATTTGGAAGTAATATTTTTTTCATTTACATAATATATAAATTTTTCAAAAATTGGACTAATAATTTTTTAATGGCCATAACATCATCAAGATGTTGGTCAACTTTTTTTAATGGAATATTAAACATAATGTACAAATAAGAGTACTTTTTTAATAAATGATTTTGGAAACTCAAGCTAATTAAAATATAGGATTCTAATAAATTCCATAATTTGCAATCAAATTGATGGAATGAATTATTATTGAAGGGAAAGCTGCTATTGAATGTGCTAAACATTGGCAAGAACATATTTTTTTTTGATTATATATTAAAATTATGATTTTCCTAATAGTAAACACAAAATGAACATATCCAATTTTAGATCCTATATAAAGCAGTCAAATATCATTGGATTGATTTTAAATTTAGTATAGATAAAACGAATTATATTCCAAAATATTCTAGATTTTTATACATAGGAAGTCTATGGTCCTGATCAAAAATTAAAATCGTTATCCTAACCTTCAGGAATTAAATAAAAGCTTAGTTGTCAACTGAGTTTAAACTTATGAGTTGTCAGTAATCTGTATTTAAACCAACACTATTAAATAGATGATTAAGTATAATATACATTAATATTACAAATTTCAATGTAAAAAATATTTTGTAAAATTTGGAATCTAAACTATACAGTTTATTCTTTCTCTCTTTAAGATAAGCAAGATCACATTAGACTTTTCTAGTTTAGTAAAACATGACTTTGATTCTTCCAAAAAAGATAAGTTGTCAGTATAAAAATTTGAAATTTAGACAGTACAAAGGTCGTGTAATATTTTTTATAACTCCACATAAAACAATTTTAACAAGACCATTTAAAACTGGTAATATATTTCTTAGAAAACAACTGAAATTGCATATTTTTTCAGGAAACCAAGCATCTTGCTCTAGTTTAGGCATCTAAAAATATTGTTTGCAAACATTACACATATCTGAAGGTGT
This sequence comes from Invenusta paracnida, assembly GCA_036023295.1. Lineage (NCBI taxonomy): Eukaryota > Metazoa > Platyhelminthes > Proseriata > Coelogynoporidae > Invenusta > Invenusta paracnida. Next base: position 15,243 of record JAYRBW010134924.1, read on the forward strand.
TTAATTTTAAACAGAAATTGCATTGATTTTAGTCCAAAAAGTGATCTTAAGACCAAATTATTATTATATTTTCTGTAACATTCTACATTTTCTATTGATGTCCAAAGAATTACTAAATTCCTGTAATAAGAAATAAAAACTAAAAAGTATTAAAATCCATATATTGTAATAAGAAATGTGTATGTGTTGCCATTTGCTGCGATTATAATCTCACTGCGATTTTTTAGTGTTATCTGCGATTTTGCGACTTTTTTGGTGTAAATTTGATGTTCTGCGATTTTTTATATATATGTTCTATAAACAAATTATTTGTGGAGTTTTTTTATAGTCCTGGTTATGACATTAAACTAAATCCAGCAAATAAATGTT
>JAYRBW010134935.1:0-15607 GCA_036023295.1 Invenusta paracnida
GTGACTATTGGTTGTGGGGATATATCCGGTCCAAAGTTTACGCTGATGGTGTTATTTTTCAAAGTGTGAACGCGCTTCAAATGAAAATCGAAGAAGAAATGAACAACATTCCGCTGGCAATGTACCGAAAGTCCATCAAAAACTTTCCAAAGCGGGTGCAGAAATGTCAGGATGTTCAAGGAGCTTTGTTCGAAACGTGATTGGATCTACTAAATGTTTTTAAATTAACTGTGCAATGTGACTCTCGTTTAGTTTACAGTGATTATAAGTACATGTATAGTGTTTAAAATTATATTCATTTATAAAGTAATTATGTAAATATATTATCTCAGTGTTCTAGCGGCAAGGACTTTTGGATCACCCTGTATCCAATGATTAATGTAGAATGATAATAGGTAAGAAATTGTCGAACTTCGTGATAAGGTGCCTCCTTGGTCGTGAATCAATGCAGACTGAGGAAATCTAATTTTAGACCATGACAGAATCATTTATCTCTGTTAAAGCCTTTTATATCATTCGGCATGGCATAATACACTGCCTCCTTTTATACATGACCACCTCTATCCGTCGCTATTAGGGCAACTTCTACTACATAATTGTACTTCCCCTCTATATCAATAAAAACAATTACTTCAGTATAAGAATTACATTTCACACCAATACACGTCTTCATATTTACATTTATATACATATATCGCCTTTCTCTCTCACCTGTTTATAGACGTGTATCAACAGGGTGTTTCGGGGAGAGTTCACCGGTCTAACCCTTTCCTTTGACAAGTTACTTGATGATGATGGAAACAATCTTTCTGTAAAATACTACCCCGGTCGACCTCATGTGGCGAATCAATTTGGATAAGTGGAGTCTACTTCTCTTTCTTTCTGGAATATATTACTTTATGGGCAGAGTTGGTGATGAGGATATCCATGATGTTTGGAAATACTTTTCCAATATACTTCAAACACCCACCTCTTCATATCGATTACAGACGAAACATTTATACTAACCCTCCCCTTCTGAATGTACCTACTTATAAGCCTGAACTGTTTCCAGCAATGCACTTTACTTGCTGGAAGTCTACACTCGTAAACCTATTTAATACGGCAAGGTTATTGTAATGGGACGCAATGCCCGTACATCCATTCATAAAGTTATTAACTACCGTATGAATTTATTTTCCAGCAATACTTAGTATATCTTTTAATATGCTACCTTATATTTACTGTGTAAAGACTCTGGCGGCAATGCCTGCACATTTATGTGATTGACTACCGTATGAATTTATTATATGTATTATATGATACTGAGTATATCTATGTGTAAATTTCGAGATTATCCTGTATTTACTATATAAATAAAAGAGACATTTTAAGCATTAAATTGCATTCTTCAATATAAAACAGAAGAGCTAGGCGTATATATATGAATTGGGGGATCTAAGAATTGCAAGAAACGCCGCGTTCCTTTTATATTCTTTGCGTTCTATCATTAGCTGAAGCCGTACTCGATTCCGATTGATCGAGAGGGGGGGGCAGGAGGTTTCTGAGCAGAGTTGCTCCTGCCCTACTACTTCACAATGTATCTATATTTATATGTATTTTGTGATTTAATAATATTTCACTATATTTTTCTTCTGTTATAGCCTCATTCATTATTTAGTCTTCATTATGTGTTTATGACTGACTTTTCAATACATTTCAATCACAAGAGTTATAAATGCTTCATACTATTTATTATTAAGGCTAGATAGGCTAATAGTGCGATTGAAATAGAGAGTTTACATCATAGGAATAGAATTATTTATTTGAATAAGTACATATTTTATATATCTCTATATATATATGCTATAATATACATTATACATTTAGATTTTATACTGGTAACACTACTAGTATAGGTCCTATTTAGGTCCTATTAACACCCCACGTACCCCAACGCTCCAAAAAAATTTTCACAACCCTTCGCTCGATCTACCTATAGACAGAATTCTTTTTATTCTAAAATCACCATCATCATAAATCAGTAATCGTTTCTTTTTTCCCTCTACATGTCTATGTTTATTTTCAAATGTTATTAGTATACAATTTTGTTATATAATTGCTGATTTCCAATCCTTGTATAATTTTCATCATCATACGTATACGGTTAAACTTTAACCTATATACTTATATTTTATTTTTACATATCGAAAGTAGCTATCCTCTACTTTCTACTCTTTATATTACACTCCACTGCTGTACAAGATTTCTATTAATGTTTTTTGATTTACAAATATACGCTTATTATTATTATTTAAATATATTTTTTAGAAAAGTAAACATATTGGGTGATAGTATAACACAAATATAATCAATGCGTTTCTCTTAATGCAATAGATGGTTTATAAGCAACGGCATAATTGTATTAGTTTTATATAAATACACATTATTAAGAATATAAAAATAAAGGGAACTGAATTAAGGAACATATGTTAAATATAATAAATATGTATAAATCATAATAATAATGTGGTAAAAAATATATATTTATAAGTATTTATATTATTTAAAAAACTTTGAAACACTAACATTATTTAATTTGCTCCACGATGTATTCTAATTCATTTGTGCGCTTACCACAAGAAGCTTCAAAAGCGATTATTGAAATTACTAACGATTACGTTCTTCTTGCAGATTAGTCCGGCATTGATTGCCTTCAAAAACCATATTGATAATCTGACTGGCGCCGTATTATCCATATGTAAACTTTGAATGACTTCTTTAAAACGTAGTTTAGTTGACCATTGCAAATGTTATATAATGCTTTCCTTGTATATATATATTATATAGCTCACTAAATATGCTTTCCAGACGTAAATATTGCGTAATATATATTACGCTATATATATACATACATTTTTAAATAGAAATACATAATCTTTATAGGCAATAAAGTAAGCAGTAACATGACTGCGTTTGTAATGTACCTAAATAAATGTCCCGTAATACTATTTGCCTCAGTATGCTGTATAATTGCTTATTTATATTACTTATTTGGATACACAAGGTCAAACTGTTTGGATGAAGTTTCTATCATAATATATATTTAAACTGTTATAAGGATATTAGCATTAAGTATTAATATACATGTGTTTAAGCATATAAATTATTTTATGTTATATTTTTAGTGGAATTGTAAGGGACATATTATGTTCAGTAATATAGTCAATTATAATATTTGCAAAATACATTTTTGTCATCTGCAGACTTTATTCATTCAGTACTTTCTCGGATCTTTAACTTCAATCTTTATCTTCTGCGTATAGAGATAATGTTAAATAAATCTATAGGTCATTCGAAATCCAGCGAAATCTATAAATATTAACATTCAATTATTTGTAAGTTTTATTATTTAGACAATTGCTAAATTTTTAATATGTGCCCCTATATATACCTAAACGTACAAATTATTAATACATATTTTAACGACTATAAATATTTTTTTTATTCAATAAGAATATATAAACCTTATAAACAATCATTTTGCTGAACAAATAAATGAAAAATTTAACAGTTAATTGCACATTACAGTATAAAAATTTATTTCCCTTCTGCTCATTATAAAATACAATATTTTAAAATATTAGAAAGTAAAAGGGTATGATTCACCTGTGAGCTGAAAGTTGGCGCCAAGTAGCCCGGACTTTGCGGAGGTTTCTTATCATTATTGCCACCAAAGAAACTTCTTCTTTTGCTCCTCTTTCTTTGGTCGTCGTTTTCTTGTACAAGAATCTCCTGAACGAATTCCTCTTGATGTAAGAGGAAAACTTCGGGCTGTCTGCTGGATGAGCTAGAACTTGTACGATGGAGCATAACTTTAATTGCTGTCCTGATTGCTATTTCCAAGGAGAATCCTTAGCACAGATGGTTATTTTTATTTGTAGAAAAGGTGATCTCGCGTGCCCACTAGCGGCAATAATTCTTTGGATTAACATAATGCAGTATGCTATGCTTTGTATACATTGTACCATAGATCTAGATGAGAATATGAGTAGAGATAAAGAAGAGTTCAAATATTGGAACTATCAATAGGGTTAAAATAAGCCTTGGGATGCCTTTATTCCGTCTACAAAGCTGGGAATATATCCTCAGCTTTGTTCTACATTGTTAATCTTTCACACAGACTCCTGTAAATGTGATAGAAAACAACAAGAGTAAGCTTAGGTTAAATTTACGTCTTACTTTATACACTGAAGCTATTGCACGATTTTACAGAGAGAGAGCCTATTACGTGGCGATTGCTTGCAGATCAGAAGCTGAACTCTGAAATTACCAAAGAGGAGGATCGTATTCCATCTTGCAAGGGTAGAGGAGATCTACGTATCTCTGTAATACAATGGACAACTGAGACTGCAATTTATAAGCACAGTTTAGTATGTAGTGTAGTAGGTAGTTAAATTAAGTGAATTTAAAATCTTGCAATATTATGTATGCACACATACATTGAACTCAAAACAAAATAGGTAGAGTTTACGCTTCATAACCAAAAGGAGGCGTTTGTGTCAGTGTATTATTATACCCATCCAATTTTCAATACTAATGATACTTAAAATGAGCTGTGATTTTTTATGTGTATACTTCATACAAACCGTAGATATACGTATGTATATACATAACTTTATGGATCGTTCCATAATAAAATATTGCTCATTAATGAATAGAATCATTTGTTTCACTGTTTCTTTGAATAAATCGTTTCCTGATTTATTTTGTTACATAGTTTTAAACGTAAGATATATTATGCTTACATAATATACATATGTGTAATTATTAATATTATTATTGGGACAAATTTACGGCATGCTGCTCATATTCATATATTTTTATCTGAATTAATAAAAAGATTTAACAAATGGCAAAAATCATTCATACCTAACGTTTCTAAATTTGATGCGTGCCAATATAATAAATCATATATAACCATAACATATACATATATACATATTATGCTATATTCTTTACTTAATATTGCAAGTAAAAAATAGTATAATATAAATTTAGGCCCGTGATTCTTCCTGTAGTTGAACATACATTGAGACAATTGTGATCGCTAATACTTTAAATTTGCAAAATTGTTTATATAAAATTTGAAGATCGTAGAATGGCCACGATAGAGGTGGATACCAAAAATTAAATATCGATTGAACATTTCTGAATGTAATTATTTGCGCACTTATAAACAACGAATGCTTACCTACTAAAGAATTAACATTAAAATGTTTATTATGAATTTTCTATATTTTAATTTATGAAATTAACAAATTTCCTTATTTAAACTCATTGGTAAAACATATTCAGGTATTACAAGTATTATACTATACATACCAATACATATAATATAATTAACTTGCATTACTTGTAGATAGTTATTGTATGTAAAAATAAATTAATTGAAAAATATTAATGGCACTATTGAAATGTTATAAAAAAACTTCTAGCAGCAATTTCGATGTCAATTTCAATATCTAATGATGGTAGAATAAAATTCTCATAAAATATGTATCGATTTTAAGCCGTAACATGTAAATCGATTAATTACAATTTTTAAATTATTAAACTAGTAATTAATGTTAATTCAATTAGTAAATAGTAATTTGAGTAATAATTAAATAATTAAATAAGCGAATATTATATCCAGCATATATTATATGTATTAGTTCAATTATATATTATTATATTATTGGTAGGTATGTAAATATAACAATTCGAACAAGAGTAACGTGATAAAATCTTATTGACCAATAGAAACAGATGCATCAATATGAAATTTCAACTACAGATTTGTTCAACTTGCGTGTTATTTATTTTATTTTTTGTACTTTTGGATATGTTCTGCGTATTCTGCTTGAGTGTCTGACCTACATTATTATTACATTATTCCTACATTATTCGCAAAAACAAACACGTAGGTAATTATGAATCGGGCTTTATAGATTTATTTTTAAAGGAAATCGAATCTGTTATAAATCAATATTTGTATAATCAAGATATTATGATCGAGTTTTTTTATCAGCAGAATATTGGAGTGTAAGTGGATTTTTTCATAGAAATAATATTTTCAATATGCTTCAATGTGATTTATTTAACATGCATATTTTTAATAAACAAAATAACACACTACTGTACTTTATATAAGTAGTACCAAAAATACACGAATAAATAAAATATACCTTAAATATAAGGATACTGTTAATGGAGAGTTTACTAGTCTAATTGCTAAAATCAAAAATTATATTTGACTCATTACACAAGTAGGTAATTTAATTGGTGAATAAATATTTAACTATATATTTGAATATATGGATTAAACCCTTTAGAATAAGCCAAGAACGACTAACACATGTCACGTTTCATATTGTAGAACAATCGTATAATATTTGGTTAGATTCTACGATATTTTTTAATAGAGGGCTCACCTTCTCAATTAAGAAATCATTTGCTGAGCTCTAAAAGTCTTCCTTATCATACGGATATATTATAATAAGAAAGAATATTTTGATGAAATAAAAAGAAACGAAAGTCGCAATTAATTTGGACAAATAATAGAATAAATGTAACCCATCCCAAATATATTAGTGAGGGGTAGTTAATATTTTTGTTAATAATATGTTAATTAAATATTAAAACAAAATATCTATGACCCACTCCTTTTGCTTATGTACTTTCAACCCTTTCTCCTCTTATCCGTGTCTGTTATAAATTTTTTATTGACATTGGATTGTTGTTATTCTATCAATTTTAAATTTGTTTATAGGGTCCCCAAAAATCTGCGTTACAAAATTTAGGAAAAAATGAATTTCTATGAATCGACGAAATTAAAGCACAGACTGATTTAGGCATATATATATATATTATCTTTAGTAACACATGAATGCATTTCTGTGGTTATGGGTGGCACATGTTATAATACATTCGTCGAATACAACAATTATTAGGCGAAGCAATTTCGTGAAGGTGATCAAGATATATCCAGTTGCTTGCCTCGATTAGGCCGACTACGTTTAAGTTTGACAGTATAAAGATATCGAGAGAGTTAAAATATTAATCGAGGAAGACAATTCTTTGTAAGCTGTGCTAAGCTTGTATTTCTGCACGCAATTTGTTCTGAGTAACAGTTTACACAAAAAATGCCAATATATGTATATGTACTCTGGGTTTCACACGTTTTGACGGAAGAAAGTAAATAAATATATAGAATTTCTTGAGACCATGGTTAGATATTTTGGTAAACTTCATAAACTATAGTGTATGCACAAATTCTTCTCTAATTATTACATGAAAATGCAGGGGGTCGTATCACTTTGCCTTATCTCATTTTGCCTTATATCTCATTTCGCCTTATTTCATTTTGACTTGTGACACCTTATCTTATCTTGCCTTATATATTTTTAAAAATCAGAAGACTAAATTCAAACAGCATATTTTATTTTCATATACTAATATAAACATAGATATAAAAAGTAAATCCTGTAAAATAATTATAATGCGATTATAAAATGTGATATAAACATAGATATAAAATATAAATCCTGTAAAATAATTATAATGCGATTATAAAATGTGATAAAAGTGATTTCACACTGTAAAATTAAAGGATAAAATGCCACGACCAGCAACTCCGGCGTAGTGGTAGGCAGTGATTTCACCTTTTTGTAGTCGTTGTTTGAGGCGAATAAGACACTCTGTCACCATACGATATTTTCTCCGTTGAATAGGAGCAGGACCACTTGCCTGAAGGAGTCAAAAATTCTGTTCGGTTTGGGCTTGCTGTTCTTTGAACAGTTCTATTTATTGCTCGGAAGAGATTTGGGTGCGGACGTCCGAGCTCCGTACTCATATTTTTGTGCCAGGATTCGAGGTTATTGTTTGTGCGTATACTGTGGAGATTGGCATAGTGGGTCCATAATTCTACTGGAAAACGAGCAACCAACGTGTCGACCCATGTTGTTGTAACGTAATATATACACTGTCGACATTTCCAGTATCTCCGAATATTTTTTGTATAGTTTAGCCTTAGCTTAAAGCCGTTGTGACAATAAATTTCTCCACCACGAGTTGATTTGATGAACTCCATTGCAAATCAAATATGAAAGCAACGAGCATTATACCAGCCAGGGACTACTTTCCTGATAGTATTCCCTGATACCAGCTTTATATGCATTTCATGAATTTAAATGCATGAAATACTTAGAGACAAGAAGGAAAGATGAGAGTATATAATCCGTCGTCAGTGCTATTACGTAATCCAATTAACGTTGAACAATAGGAGGCAAAATGAGATAAGGCCAAGTGATACGTACCCTATGCCAGACGACACATGGATTGCTTGCATTGGTCAATCAAGGAACTTCTTTCAACTTTTATGACAACCCGCATATTCGTGTGGCACAAACTTGCTTAATTGATATGTTTTCAGAAACTACAAAATGTACCACAGCGAGGGGACGGTTTTTCTAAAGTCAGGAAATCTTTAAAAGAATTCAAAAAACCTTAACAAAATGATTTTTTTTAGGAAAAAGCAAAGAATCGAAACTGATTTACAAAGCATCATTCTGGGGGAAGGGGTCGCGAATTATCTTTAATCAGTGAAATTTTGATATAGTGCTGTTAGGGTTCTTTGGTGAACTTTATATTATCATTAGCTTGTACTTTTGATTCAAATTATTTTTATCTGTGATCTGTCTTCGATCAAAAGCTAATTTATATATGTCTCGTTTATACTTAATCTTACCCTTTCATATAATGTTGTAATTTTTTTTTCATTGTTTATATGCATCATTATTGCCTATAGTTAAACCATCTTTTGTAACTAACAAAATAAATATGATATTACTTTAAAGTAAATAACATTAAAGTATGTACGTATATAATATATACATAGGAAAACTAATTAACGATATATAAAGTTATAGCAAATTGTTTTAATATGTTTCGCATCAAATATAAATAACTATTTTTCAAGATGTTATAAAAATTTTGTTCGAATAATGCAAAACTTATTTTCAAGGTTGCTACAGATGATACCCGGAGCGAAATATAAAAAGGAGAAAATGATCTTTGCTGCAAGATGTTTATTTTTATTTATGACCATGTAAAATGACTTTGTTTCTATTTGTCATTATTATTAAAATAAATAATATGTCGAATTTCTGGTTGGAAATATTAATGTGAACTGTTTTTATGCTAATAATTAAAGAATTTTGCCAATTGCCACATATAGTACTAGTAGTAGTAAAATGTCAGATGTGTTTCACTCTTTATTGGGCTATCAGTGACATGCAGAGTATCAAACCAGGGTCCTCACAATTACTGTTCAAATAATATAACCATGACCACCGGAGCTCAAGCGATTGGCAAGGAAGACTTGCTAGCCATTATGGAAAGTCTGTATTACATGAACAATAATAGAATAAAGATAAATCAATATCAAGAGATTTTAGACATGACTGATGATATCATGTGTCTCCATTTAATGACTCAGATAACCAGAGTTAATTATGTACTCATTACCATACTCATTTGAAAATGCAGCAATTGGCAAAATTTTTTAATTATTATTATTCAGCCAATTAATAATAATGGTTAACATCAGGTTTTCTGAATCATTAAAGAGAGACATATGATGTCATGGCTAAACATCTCTTGATATTGTTTTTATGCTATTACATAATAAAATATATTTATTAATGACAAAATGAATATGTAAGTATTACAGTTCTTTTTTTAATTTATATAACTTTTTTTCAAATAGATTTCATAAGTTTTGCAAAATATATATTAATAGTTTATATACAACTTGTGATGTTATAGGTGACTAATTGAGGGTTAGTGGGATGTTGTAGGTGACTAAGTTCATTTATGATATACAAAAAGTAACTGGAGACTGCCTACCAGCAGTCTACCTTTATAATATGAAATATAGGAAATTACTAGATATTGTGATATTGTAACCCTATAACCTGATATTGTAAAAATAAATTTATCATGTAAATAATTAAAAAAATCAGTATCACTATTAATATTATATTAGTATACTACCAATAGTTAGTTTACTTTAATTAAATACATTAATTACTAAAATACTACGACAATCTCTACATATATCTATGCACCATTATAAACTTCAATAAAAATTTAAACTTTAAACTTATGATATGGCATATCAATATCATATTCATCCTTGCTTAAATTTGGATTTAATAACTATAACAGTACCAATAATTAATTACATGCTTTAAGTGTAATATATGAATATTATTGATGAAATTTAAAAACATTTCTTTTTGAAGCTCAAGTTATAGAATATATATATAGATACGTAGTATAGATCTATAGAGATTATAGAATTAGGGAGTAGACTCAAAATATTTAATAATTGTTTTTCTGAGTCTTATAGTTGTAATAATATATTATTATTTATATATATATTTAACTTATTATTATTAGTTATATATACTTTAAAATTAAAATGTTGTATTATATAATATTATAATAATCAGCAAAAAATGAAACAATCTGTTTTGATACTTTATGATACTGCTTTTAAAATGTATACTGTATATAATGCTATTTAATAATAAACAACACTCTATTCTTTTATATCACTTGGTATGATATCTATTGGCAAGTGCATGATTTATATTTTATTATATTTTCTATTTGATATTTGACTTAACTAATTTTTTGAAATTTGTTATATTATACTTTTTAATAATTGTAGATAGATATTAAAACATTGTAATGTTCTCTTTGAATTATTATACAAACTATTTTTTTATCAGAATATTATATTAATACAACAAATATTAAAAAATACATTCTTTAAATATCATACAAGTTATATTATTTCTTTTACTAATTTACTATAATGCCTTGTATACTTTGCTGTCCCAAAATGTATTACCCATTTTCCTATGATATATACTACTGCATGATATGTGATAATATATGATATGATAATGATGTAAACTATATAAATATACAGGGGTGTAGGAAGCTATTCAACATTAGTCCAGCCAAATTCTTATAATTTGCACCCCCCCCTCCAAAAAAAAACATGTAGGTAAATTGCATATCCCACTATTTAAAATAAAAAGTAAGATTTCCAAATATTGTAGATATGTGCATTTGTTTGTTTAACATGAACATTTGCCATTTATGGGTAGGTATTTCAGAATTTATACAAGTTTTCATTACATACATAATACCTAGGTATAGATAATACCTGAAACATTTGTTATTGTTACAATTATTTTGTATGTTATAATAATTGTTAAAATACAATAATAATATAAAAGGTAGCTGTGTGCATAAAGGAATAATACAGTAATGATATTAACGTAGCTGTGTGTATAGGAATGTTGGTAGATGAGCAGGTATATGATGCATCTATAATCATACTAATTTACAGGAATAGGTAATATATAACAATTATATTTTAGAACTAACACACCAGGATTAGGTATACATGAAGTTTCAAAACATTACATAGATGACAAGCTTAATATACCAATACATATAAACATAATCATAGTAATATCATGTACCTATATATTATTTATATAATACTCTTCAGTATCAAGGACAGACAGTTAGAATTAAAGCACATATAAATAAAGTACATAAATAAGCACATATAAATGCACACATTTTTGTATTGTGAAATGGTTCCAATAGAATTTCTAAAATTTTCCAAAAAATATAAGTCAATGCTCACTACCCTAGACAAACTGATTGGCAATGTCATTTATGTTAACAGAATCAAGAAGGTTCTTGTAGATATTTAAAATCATAGCATGATTCAAACAAGACTGCTGCGTTGTATTTCTGAAATATGATTTAATTCGTCGCATCACAGAAAAACTATGCTCACTTGATGCGTTTGTTGCCGGAATTACCAAAAGAAGTTTTAACAAACAGAAAACTTTGCTGTAAAATATTTTCTGACCCACAGTTAATGTTCTCATGTATTGCAAGACATCACTTATTGTTATGACCTTTTGTTCAATCAAAAAGTGCACAATGAGATTTTGCAATTGTGCTGATAATGTTAGTGAACAAAGATCATCTCATTAAAAGTCAGTAACACTTTTGAAGTGGTCATCATATAGATGGCGATTAGCAGCCTTTGTTAGTAACAATTCAATGTTTAAGTACATTTTATAACCACATTGGTTAAATCTATCACTGATACACGCCATAACTAGATCAATCACTTCAAACAACGGTCGCCTAAAGTAATCATTAACACTGTCAGAATGAGATCCATTGCCAGTTTCGATTTCAAAACGACATGGGGCCTTTTTCAATCAGGGCAGGACTGGTTCGTTGGTGGCATTAAGTATTGCCGACTGCTTCACTAACTCAAAGAATAGACTGAATGCTTCATCAGTGCATATACCTTTTAAAGTTTCAACTGTCAATGCAGTAATTTGTTGACCTTCAGTAGCTGACATGGAAGAATTCTGCAGAGCTCTGCTGAGATTGTCTGTCAAGGAAAGAATTTTCTTGCTGAGGTGTAAACCAAAAAGGAGATTGAATTTCTCCATTTGGCTTTTAAACCGGATTATTCTTCCTTAAATAAACATTACATATTTAATTATTTCGCCATTAATAATAATATTATTATACAATATTATTGTACAGATTTTCACTGCAATTATATCACAAAAAATGCGCCCTTTCAGAAATTATTGGTCCGGCCATGGCAGGACCGGCCAGACCTGCTCATACACCCCTGATATACTAGCAATTCATTAAAGCAATAGCTGCTAGTTGTTCAGTACAATAAAGTAAGGACAGACAAAGTTTAAACTCTTATTCATTACAGTTTAATTTTTTATACAATATAGTTTTTATCCCTACACTAAAGTATTTCTTTAATTATATATTTATATATATAATAATAATTTAAAATAGTATCTGTAAAATTTATGTAGTATTAAAACTCAGTATATTGATTACGCTAAGCTCAACATAATGTTTTTATAAAGCCATTGGTATTGGTAGAGAACTACAAACTTGAGGGGTTAACTCTTGCTGTTTAATAATACTTATTTTATGTTTTTATATTAAACATCTTCATATAGCTACTTCAATTTTAAAACAGAATCATATATACATACTATAGATAACATGAGAGATAAACTTATGGAAGTTTAAATTTTCAGAAAACAAAACACTGGCATTCAGAGCGGTTCTATAGAAAAACATAAAAATGTCACTTATAAACTATGAACATTTTTGAATATTTTACCTACTGCTATATTAGGGTTCCTATGGTCCTGGCATGTTCTGAAATGTCCTGGAGAGGTCCTGAAATGTTATTGTTTTTCTTGAATTATTAAGAATAATGACTCATTAGTTGGACATCATTTATTTTTAATACATGTCCTCTAATTAATGTATACTTTTTTTATGCATTTTATAATATATATATATATATTTCTATATATTACCATCATTTTCTAAAACAGCACTCTCAAATTCCCAAAACTAGCATTTTAACTTCTTTTGATGAAGCCTATAATTCGGTTATTCATAAGGGTAAATTTGATGTGCACATTTCCTTTTATGATATAAAAATGAAGTATCTACTCATTATTTTGATTCTGCGTTTATTGGACATTCCACTGCCTGTGATTTGGTGATAGCTTTTGCTGATGTACATTCTCCTTTATATATGATTCAAAATCTTTTTCAAGTCTCCATAGATAGACTGCATGTAAACTGGTCAGTTGTGAGAGAACTAAACAAACACAAAGAAAATAATGACTCCTCAAGTCAGCTTCTACAAATGGGTAACTGTGGATTGCACATAATTATACACGGTGTATACAAGCATGGACAAAATTCCATCACGTGGGAGTTTCAAAAAATTATTTATACCTCCTATAAATTGTTAGGATAAGTAATTTATTGCAGTACACTAATTTAAATGATGATATTGCATCTTTTCCAAAGAAATTGGTAGCCCACCGATAATTAGAAAATGGTCTCATGATAACATACTTGATACAAAATATGGACCAATTATCTGCTTATGTAAGAGTTTGTGAAAAAAGACAAAATCTAAACAACCACAGTATAACTCTTACCAAGTTGTCAAAGCAAAATTGAAAAACGCACATAATGAAAAGAATAGAAAGAATTAAATCTTGCATTTAATAATAGTAATATTTATATAATATTGAGAATCTCGCATAGTAAATATTTATTATTGCCATTAATACATATTGTATTATACACTGCGTATTAGTCCTTAAATTATTTTATGTGTAAATTTCTTTTATCTTTTGTTTTCTTGTTTAATTTCAGATTTTCAGTCAAGGTATCCTTCTCTACAAAGACAAGTAAAAATTATAAAATATATTGTTTAAAATTATTAAAATAAGTTTTTTTGAATAATAACATAGGGTAAATTTATTGTAAGTTAGATATTATAGAAATTTTCTCTTATATGTATAGGTTGTCCATAAAGTCACTCACCACCTTAATCGGCATATTATTATGTACTAATCACTAATTTAATATTTCAACATCTGCACTATAAAAATATTCTAATTACAAGTGTATCTGTACTTACACACATATATGTACTTGGTATATTTACTCTACACAAATATATTAACCTTCGAATGTAAATTAATTTTGTTTTAAATTATAATAGCTTTTTTGTTAGGGTTAGGGAACGTTGCTAATGTATATAGAATAGAAAATACTGACCATAATTGCTGCTCATTTTTTTATTTAGTGTATGAATATAATCATCAATAATTATGAAAGTCATGTAATTCTCAGACGACGAATTTCCTTTCTAAATAACTTTTGTACATCTAATATACCTACTATATCAATTGTTTAAAACATTTCCGTATAGTGTTACAATTTACAAAATAGAAATAGGTATACCTACTCGCACATAGCAAGAATAGTTTGCCCTCGTACACATGTACGTTAAATTATTTTAGTTATAAACTGCTTCTAAAAAGCTCAAATGTAATTTTTCATTGATTTTCAACGCTATATGTAGTACAACTTTAAACTGATTAAATTTAGTTATATTTTTGTACACTAAATATTTTACTCTATATAATTCATTTCAGAATGCTCTAAGGCGACTGTGTGCTCCCAATGTCTCGCTATTACTGGTGTAAGTCAGATTCATTTCTATATTTTTTTCATTTATGAGCCACAACCCACTATTAGGGTGACTAGAAATTTTGCTGAATATTATTTTCTTATTTTAACAATATTCAGGTAGTATAGTTTTTTACATCAGATATCGCTATATATAATTAATGATATGTAATTACACTATGGAAGGTAACGTAATGTGCCTAATTATTCCCCAAATATTTAGAAAGTTCATTGTGTGGATTTCATATATTAAATAAAGCGATTTTTTTGCTTCCTGTATCCAGGTGGGAACTAGAGGGTGTCATCTCACTTCGTCTTATTTCACTTCGTCTTATTTCATTTTGTCTTATTTAATTTAGGCATATTTCCATATATTCATTTTGTCTTTTATTTTAGGTATAATAATATAGAAAAAGTCAGTATATTGGTA